>JADKLZ010078004.1:0-45914 GCA_021533235.1 Biomphalaria straminea | reverse complement strand
AATTAGTTCAAGACCAATTAGTTCAAGACCAATTAGTTCAAGACCAACCGTCATAGAAGGCCTGAACACTGACTGCAACGTCGCAAGCTGTTAGCACTGGAGACCAATAGTCTGTCATACAGATCTGTGACGTGGAAACAAGCTATTGGTCTCCACTGCCCACAGCTTGCGACGTTTCAGGCCTTCTATAACGAGATATACCAGATAGCGTGCTAGTTACGGATTTCCTCAAAGTACGAAACTCTCCATTAGAAAAATACAAGTAGTCGATTGCAAACAATTAATGATAACTATAGCAGACCAAGCTACAAATTACTCCCGCTTACTATCATTTGCTAGCAGTTTGCATTACAATGTACATATACGGAATATCTCTTTACCGAAAGGCCTAGAAAGTTCCGGCTTTTCTGGTTCTAAAATAGTCATTCCAATTTAAATAGCTTAGCTGTTATTGATTTTTCCTTGAGTTACCTTGACACGTTGTAAATTATGTTAAAATGTAAAGAGAAATAAAATTTTCCAGGGAATGACTGTTTCGATTTGCGTAGATAATTACAGCGTTTATATAGCGCTATTTTCAGGCTTATAGCATGCTCAGGGCGCTTTGGTGCAATCTCATTTGTGGACCAGTGGGAAGGGGGGTGGAGGGGGTATCTAGTTGTTAGTTTTCTGTGCTGCTTTAGGCGCTCAGTAAACACAAATCTCCCCGAGTCGCGTGTCGAACCTCGAGCCCCCTTCGAGGTAGCCGAGCCAAGCCAAGTTCAAACGTACCTCTCCACCACGCTTCCCACCAAACAAGGAATCTTGTTAATCTTTTATGGCATAAAAACAAGCTGGCTTCTATGGGCTGTTTGAAATGAAAAGCATATTTTCATCTATTCATAATAATAGCTAGCGCTAATAATCTCTGCAAAGAGTTATATCAGTATTACCTGTTACCTGCTACCTATCCCTTAGTCTGGTGGACCGTTGGGGCACCAAGCAAGACTTGTAGACCGTCTTTCTCCATTCTTCTCTATACATTGCCCTGTTTAAAACCTCTGCAATTAGTCTAATTTTGTTCCTGAAGCAATGCAATGTAGCTGCTCGACATTAGAATCACATGAGCTTTGCAACTGCCCTATAGGTCGTAAAGTCTGTATAAGGCATCTTACTAATACAATTAGGAAGGTCAAGTATGTAAATTCAATACGCGGTGTCTGTGTGGTTAAACGCTTGGCTTCTGAACTGTGGGGACCCGGGTTCTAATATTTGTGAAGACTATTATTTTTAATTTCGAGATCTTTTGGGCGTCTCTGAGTCAGCTCTGATGTATACCTGACATTAGTTGGGGAAAAAGTACATGTGGTTGGTCTTTGTGCTGGCCACATGATATCATCGTTAACTGTGGGCTGGAGAAACAGGTGACGTTTTCATCATCAGCCCCATAGATTGCAAGGTCTGAAAATCAGAAATATTAGTTGGCCTAAGACTTCTTTGAGGTACACCTGAGTTTGTCTCCTGGGGCTAAGAATGTGATACAAAGTATTTATTTAGAATGTTCGCTTTAGTTTTATTACGCTGCAATCTCTTTCACTAGCATCTTTAGAACACGATTAACCTTGTAATCTTAATGTCAGGCAGCGTTTTGGTGTGTATTGAGCTTTACAAACACATTCTCTTCTCATGCCAACTATTGTAATTTTTAAAAAGCTTATATCAACTCGCTAGGTCTGTCAGGTAAATAGTTTGCACACTTTATTTCTCAATTCATTTCTTGTTTTATACCAAAAAAATGACCAAAAATGAGTAACAAACTTGGTTAAATATCTTTTTATTGACACTAGATATATAAGGTACAAGAAATAATTGTGCAAAATTTAAACTTGATCCGAAATAATCGGTTTGGGAGAAAATAAAGTGTACACAAAAGTGTACCATAAAGACACACAAAGTGAGATTGTAAAAACGTTGTAAAAAACATGATGTCGAATGATTTAAAATTATATTTCCGCCCACTGTAAGCCTAACGTTTTCAACAAACAGTAATCACACGTAGTAATATCTCTTGTTTATCTTTATCTTGCACAACCCTAACCCCCTTCTATCACCTCATCGCTGACAATTTTTTTAAAAACGTTTTATTAAATACTTTGCGCGCACACTCACACACTACATAACAATCCTTTTTTTTTTTTTTGTAAACAAAACCGGCGGCTTTAGATTTAATAAGACCATAAGCTATGCGATATGGGCCCCTTGTAATCAACATAACGTTGTTCTCTCTTCAATAAATACAAATATCTCTGTAATTTTTAAAGGCCCAATAGCAAGTTGGACACCTACCTATAGCTTATGTTGCCTATAGCTAAATCCAGCGCCTCTTGCGATACATTATTTGAATACTCGGCAAATTAAATTATTTTGAACTATAATGTATATATTTTGTAACCGTTCGTAACAATGTGGTTTTTACTTGATTAATGCTAAAAACATGGATGTTAAATTCAAGGCAAATACAAAATTATTTTTATTTTTTTGTCTTTACTGTTTGTTTGTTTTTTTAAACTAAGATGATGTCATCATTTTTAGAAGGATACAACCCCCCCAAAACATGTGGCTAATCGTATAAACATAATTCATATCAACAAGTAGTTTATGAAATAAATAAATGAAGCTTGTCTTTCAGTCCGAAGATTAGGTTGGTTTACACTGTGTACTGTATTTCGCATGGCTACGCAGCTAAAATCTACATTCTTCAACGCGGACATATGCTTCTTTAAAGTGCATGCAGAATTAGTATTATTACAGAAGAATACATCAAATGAAGGTCAAATCTTGTTAGCTGTCCATACTATAAGTCCTTGACCTTTGTCGTAAAATCAATAAATAATCAATAATCACTAACTATTATGGATCTGTTTGTTAATGTTCGTGTATAAAAAAAAAGATAATCGCTACAAGAAATCTATATGCAGAGATTGGTTGATAAAAACAATCGTCTCGCTTCATTTAATCTGAATACTTTTTGCAAAGCCTCAGGCCTGGTAAGGCCAAACAAAACTACCCTTCCCCATTTTCTAATAAAGCTTCGCCAAAAAACTATTTTTCCAAAACCCCTTGTAAGTTTGTTTATCAATTTTAAGACATATATTTTGCAAGGTCATGCTACAATTGTATAAGCTGCAGGATCTATAGTTGCCAAGTTTACGCCCACTGAAGGTGACCTTTGATTAATGTTTTTTACTCTTTTTATTGTGATTATCTTAGTTTGCTGTTGACATAAATAAAAAAAAATTAATTCGTGAAATTTAACTGTGGAAAATGAATACTATGTTCGGTCATTCAAATAAAGAATTGTGAACATTGAGCATTAAATTTTCAAACTTCATAACTACCCCTTTTGACGTTATCGACATGGTATTCATCGACATGTATTGTTAGAGAGAGATGGCCCTGGGTGCATTGAAAATAAGGGCCTTTGTTTTTCTGATGAAGAAGCCTCAGACTTCAACATGTGTTGACCCTAAATATAGAATTGTTTATGCAAGGTGTGAGGTAGGGCTCTGGGAGGGGCGATTATCAGGTGAGATGACCCAGTGTATAGATACAGTTTCAGCAAACAAATAAGGCTTAAAATATGCCTTTATTTTTTGTTATATTCTTTTGGGAAACGTGAATGGTCAAGGCTGGTACCTGGTACCTGCTAGACCAGTTAGAGATGGGACCAATTCTTAGGCCTCTGGTTCGAGTCCTACTCGGGGCTTATCTTTGTTTCACCACATTTTCTTCCCCTTAATTTTTTTTAGCGAATCTGGTACATCAAATTCATGACAATGTGATACTACATTCATATGACCCATGCCATGTTGAAGCATTCCTTAAGTAAAAACAACTTTAAAATGTTTCTTTTAACGTTCTAGACTCAAGAGCAAACTCAAAGATCATGAGCTAATTGTCGCATTATGGCATGAATATAAGTCATAAAGAGGCTAGTTGAATTGCTGTAACTTTAATGTTGTTAATTATAAAATTAAAAGTATTTTAATTTGAAGTTTCTTAAAGTAAGAAAGAAAACTGACTAAATTTACAAAATTAAACATTAAATATTTTGAATAGTATTTCCTATGATCTGTACAACATTGCCTTTAGATGCAGAGTTTTGTACGATCTGATTGGCCTCTGTTGTGCTATCACACATCTGAACAGTGCTTTGTATGCTTTGAAAAATAATTGGTCTTTCGTTTTCTGTTGAACACAAATCAGGAAATAAATGTTCATTTAATAAATGTTCATATGTTATTTGTTCAATGCTGTTACAGGGGGCATCATTTTTGCTTAATGCGTCATCTTCTATCGCCGTGCCCCTGATGCAATTCGATGTGTTCGTTTGTGATAGATGATCTGTATCACTCTGCTGGTGTTCCATTTTTGTAACATTTTTAACACACTGCAGTAACGATTCTGAACTTCTAGCTGTCTGTAAAGTGTCTAAAACACTCTGTACGCTTGTTCTTGACTTTCCAGTGACAGTTCGACAGTTTGTAACTTCCTGAAGAGACATTTCTGTTTTCTCGATACACTGTTTAGTGTTTGTAATTGTTTGACTAGAAAGCAGTGAATGTCCTGCAACTCTTTCTCTATTTTTAACATGTTGTTCAGATGTTTCAGTATTGCCTGAAATCTGTTTTGTGTTGTGGATAGCTTGAGTGGACTCATACGAGTTGCCTGCTCTTTCTTCGTTGTTCTTCACAGTCTGTAGGCATTGCTCAGCAGATCTCACGTCTTGCTCTGTATCTTTCAGAGTCTGGGAGCAGGTATTGGAGTTACCAACTTCTTCATTGGAATTACCAACAACTAGAAGACATTGCTCAGATTGCTCTAATCTTTGATTGGTATTTTGTATTTCCTGTGTACTTGCATGCGAGTCCCCAGCCTTCTGTAAGTAATTATTAGCATATTGAACGTTTTGCTTATTGCTAACAGCAGTTTGGCTTGAATTAATAATTACTTGGCTATTACTGCCACAGTCTCCGAAGCACTGATCTATATTTTTGATGTTTTGTACCTGTTGCTCCAAAGATTCTGATCGCTGGCTAGTTTCTTTGATAATTTGTTGACTGACGTCATAGCTGTGTAAAGTTTGGGACACATTCTGGACATCGTGAACACCACTACTTTTATACTGAGACTTGACGTTGTGTCGGGCACCTTCGGTTGATTGCACGATTATCTCATCGCCTTGATTGACACTTTGGTTAGTGTTTTTAGTGTTGCGTATACAAGATTCCTCTTCACGAACTGTCATTTCCGATCCGAGAATTTCTTTTGATGTATAAGTATCATGACCTTTGAACTGTACCCTTAAAACACTTGTTAGTTGTTTTGACTCCAACGGATTGTTTTCATCAGCTGATATTTCTAGTTGGTGACTGTTGTGGACACTTGATCCCATTGTGTAGTTTGTTGTTTAATTTAAAAAAAAAACACAAATCCTTCAAACTGATTTGATACTTCCCACTTCAGTTACCTGCCAAATGGAAATGAAATGTTTATAAAAGTGATTAACAAAGTATAATGTTTATCTTATCTTATATAATACAGACGTTACTAAAAAAAGATGATTACGTCCTACGCGTCATGCATCTAGTCTTAAATTTTGCCAAGTAAATGTTTTTTTTTCTGGCTGACTCAGGCAACCCATTTCATGCTCTAATAGCGCTAGGTTTTTCAATAATTAGGTAATAGAAACAATTTAGTTGGATACTTTTCAACTCTGAACGTGAGTCTGAGGGGTTAGGGTTCGAATATCGTTGTAGACTAGGAATTTTTAAGTTGAAATTTTTGACTCGAACTGAGTATTGTTAGATGAACGACTAAAATTGGAAAAATAAACGTGTTCGATATAATCCTTCCCCCCCCCTTTTCAGATGCCCATTAAAAGAAGTAAAACTATCGCTAACAGCTATCAAAATAACAATAACAATATTGTAATAAGTATCTAAAGGAAAGAACTCCGTACTTCATCAATAATGTAGAAGATATTTCCCTTATGCAATAAAAAAAAAAGACCAATTGACTAATTATATTTTTTGTTTGTTTATCCGTGTTTTGCTAAGTAAAAAGAAATAATATTTTAAAATTTCAACTTTATTTAAAAATGGGGTTGGGAGAAATAACGTGTACATACTCTTTACCAGACAGACAAACAGACAGACAAACAAACTAGGTAAGTTGATAAAAGCTTTGTTTTTTTTTTTAAAAAGAACGCAAAATATAAGAAATAATTTTTCTGAAAAAAAAAGCGTATCTAAATGGCAAGAACTGCGGTATTTCAGTAGTATCTTATTGATGTCATATTTAATGTACAAAAGAATGTAAACTTTCAACGTACTTACCTTTTCCAGACACAGCCGCGGAGCGTTTTTTTGGGTCCGATTGAAACTATAACTTGTTTTTTTTTTTGTTGTTGTTGTTTTATTGGGGCGGATGCGGGGTAAACTAGAGTTTTTTTTTGTTTTGCATTAAAATTTCAATGTCTGAGTAAGTTGCTTAAAATACTTTCCCAGGGAAATTCTTCTTCCATGCTTGGATTACGAATTATATTACATATTCAATGAGCCGTGGAAGTTATCGATTTTTTTTTGTGTCACCGGGTTTTTCCTAACTCAATTTGATTGATTTGAACTCAAGTCGTAGAAGATCTTAATCTACGGGAAACGTTCTAGACGTGTAAGGTAAATACATTTATAATTTGTTAACTATCCGATTTCAAAATATTAAACAATACAAATTTAGGAAAATACTTTTTTTATACACAAAGTTTTGTATTAAGTGTGAAGTTGCGGTGGCTGAGTGGTAAAGGGCTTGGTTTATGAACCGGTGGTCTCTGAGTTTGAATCTCGGTGAAGACGGGAATTTTAAATTTCGGGATCTTTAGGGCACCTCTGAGTCCGCCCAGCTATAAAGGGTACCTGACATTGGTTGGGAAAAAGTAAAGGTGGTTGGTCGTTGTTCTGACCTCATGACAACCTCGTTAAACGTTGGCCACAGAAATGGATGACGGATCGCAAGGTCTGAAAGGGGAACTTTTTTTTTTTTTAAATTAAGCGTATATGTTTCATTTACTTTGGAGAAAGAATGGGGTATCTGGTTAAAAGTTAACATGATAGCTTTTTAAATGTATTTTCGTTAAAAAAAAAGTTATACAAACTGAATTCGAATTCGAGGTATAAAACCTCCTCAAAAAATACACTAACCACTGCGCCAGTGAAGTGCTTATGAAAATAGAAACTTTTATAGTTATCTATTATTATGTTCACATTTTTAACAAAGGTTAAGTCCAGCTACTTCCCACTGTTACCAAACAAATTAATTAAATACCAATAATTAATTAACTTATTGGTTACTTGTTCTTTATTTTAATTGATTCTTGTTTTGCAATGTACAAGAAATAATTGTGCAAAGTTTCAACTTGATTTGAGAATGTGTGTGCGAGAAATAACGTGTTCAAACTTTTTACCAGACAGACAGAGTGATAAGCTTTGTACAAATATTTAGAACTAAATAAATTATTATCTTTGTCTTGAGCCTAAATATTTCTGTATTTTTGTTAATAAATGCATAAGTTACTACTAATTACGATATGACCTGTTTTTTTTTTGTAGGTTCTGCAAGCCTTTAAAGCTTTGTGATAAACTATAACTTATAATAATAACATGCCTGGTGTATTCTGGAAGATCTACCAGTATTTTATTGAAAACACTGTTTTCTTGAATGTCCATCAGTTTTTTATAGAAAGTACTGTGTTTTGGAAGGTGTATCGGTTTTTCTTTGGCACTAAACAGGCTTGTACAGTGCCAGAGAAATCAATCGATGACAAGTCCCAGAGTCTTCAAGACGACAAGCAAAGATCACAGACTGTAGAAGTAGAAAAGTGTCAGCAGAGTAGCGAGCAGTCCGATTTAAGCATTACCAAGCAAGACATAGCAAATCGATCTGAAAACAAAGTTTCGGATCAATCAATTGTAACAAAGCAAAGCATTGGCGACACAGAACAGTTAATAGCAGGGAAAAGTACTGTGCCAAACTCTGAGAACAGAAGAGCTAGATCTGAAGGTTTTAGCACCATGCCAAAAAAAGATCGACCAGTTGCTACACAGGCAGTGAAGAATGAAACTAAGAACAGCAAATCTGTGACACAAAGTATTGGAAACACAGTTCAGATTGTCGGCCATTCAAGGCAAGTAACTCAAAGTGTAACAAATCGTGCCACTGGAGGCTGTGC
Source organism: Biomphalaria straminea (assembly GCA_021533235.1). Lineage (NCBI taxonomy): Eukaryota > Metazoa > Mollusca > Gastropoda > Planorbidae > Biomphalaria > Biomphalaria straminea. The sequence continues at coordinate 37,648 of JADKLZ010078004.1, read as the reverse complement.
AGTACAGAGCATTGGCAACACGACGCAAAGAGCCACTGGGAATCAAAACGCCAACCAAGTTGTGGGGAATAACTCTGATGGAAAGTCAAAAAGAGAGTGAATTTTAAAAAAAAATTAAACAGTAAGAAAAAAATGTTTTTATGTTTTTTCAGAGGAAATAAAACGTGTATGTTAGATACCCCATCATCACATTCACGTTTTCAAATATGTAGGACAATCGGGGCATCACAAGTGATTCGCCGACTATTTTCCTCCATAACTCCATGATGTATTCCTTAGCGTCTTCATCAGCGTAAGACATTCCCTTCCTGTTATCTTTTCTTTGTCTGTCACACATATTATTCATTGCTACTTTTTATTTTTAAATTGGTCATGTAGTCAATATTTGTTTTCATGTACAATAACTAATGTTAGTGTTCATTGAATATTAGCTGATTTTTAATACTGATTAAGATTAAGATATAATTTTGAAAAAAAAACTTGGATCAAAACAAAACATAAATCAATTTTTAAAAAAAGACAAACCATAAGGGCTAATTTATTAATGTGTTACTAATGTGTTTGTTATATTAAAGGGAAATAAATCTTATTGTATTGGGACATATAACTGTAAATGTATAGATGTAGGCCTATGTAGGTATAAATAAATATATATATATATATTTATTTATTTTGCTTCTTCATCTTCTCTTATAGTGTTTTTCCTTCCCAATCCGAATATAAAGAGAACAATCAAACTTAAGGCTGAAAAAAAAAAAAAAAAACAATGTTAAGGTTTTGAGAGTTTCTATCATGGCGATATCGAAACTTTCTTTGGAGAGAAATCTAACAATCTATATATGTAAATATACTCTAGAATACTCTAAATCAGCGGTTCTCAACCTTTTTTAATCGGCGACCCCTTTTTACAATTCCTCACTATCCCACGACCCCCTCCAACAGTAAACTATTTTTGTTCATAAGTACGAATAACTTTGTTTTTTTCGTTATTTATGTAAAAAATGATTTTCATTGCCAAAGCTCTATTTTTTTTTCATGAAGCAATATGCAACTATATCCTTGAAATGTATATTGACCCGTATCATCCAATTACACATAAACGAAATAATATTGTTGTATATAAAAAAATGTAAATCTAAGGCAATCACTTTACGAAAGATAGAAGGTAATAATAAACAATGAATTTATTATCAACACATAGTTAGACTTGACTTCCGCTATAAAGTCACTGGGAGTAATGCCTTAAGTTCTCAGATTCCTACTTAATACCAGAACAGCTAAACAGACCACAGACACACCTCCCAATGTCGCTTCAGGTCTTCCTTTGACAATGAGCTTTCCGTATTTTATTTCGGTAGTACATTAACAAAGAAAACTCTAATGACTTTTTATTTTTTTTTTTTAAATTGCATTTTTTCGGCCTAAAAAATATTTTCTAAAGTAATAATTTAAAATATCATAACATATATACAATTTTTTTAAAATTTATTACAAACAGCTTCGCAAGGAGGAGGCGAAGTGGGCAAAGCGCATCGCGCATTACTTAAAAAAAAAACAAATAGCGATGCAGACAATGTCAAGGCACTCACCAAGAAATGGTTACGACATACAAGATTTAAGGTGGGCAGACATAATTCTCTACCTATGCCAGATATCACAAAACCATGCAAACACCGATTGAAAAGAAAATCAAAGAAGGCATATGGGACTAGATTAGTATGACAATGCCAATATCATGGGGAAATATTTCAAATCAGGTTCTAAACTTCAACTCACAGAGAAAGATCAAGGCTGTGAAATGAATGGAAGAGATCAACAAACCAAAAAGAAAAAGATTAGATAATGTTATAACCCTATTGACGGCGCAAAAGTGTTAACTAAGTGTGATCAGCTAATATTTTAGACACAGGCCAGCAAAACAGTTTAGCGTGCTACATCGAAGGGCAAGGCATGAACCTTGCACGTGACCACTTATGGTCATCCGATCATATGCCTGCGTGTACGAAGGACATTGTGTAAAGGAGGGAGTTCAAGACAGGACACGGAGGAGACCAGGCCTGTGAGTCTGGCTATGAAGTCGGTCCTGGTTGAGTCCTCAAGTGTTGTGTACGAGTACATGTCGAGATAGAGACAGTAGAGTTTTGTACGGTGGTGTACAGTGTAACATTTTAGTTGTAGTACTTATTGTGTTGCCAATTGTGTCATATTGTATGTTGTTTTTTTTTACCAGTATTAAGTACCAGATTATTTGAAGCTCTTGTTGTCAGGTTCTTGATGTGTTGTTGTGTTGTGTGTTTAGCAGTGTTTACGGAAAGCATGAGATAGGAAAAAGGAGAGAATCGTTACAATACTATACATGGACCCAAAAGAAATTGCCCAGAAACATAACGAAAGTACCTTTGCGGCTATATGCTTTAATGGTAGTCTAAATGATTAAGTAAAGTAGGTCAAGAGAATGCATTAAACTTGAAGAAATATTTGTAAAGAAAAGCAGAAAATATTTTGTAGATTTATCTTTTGCAAAGCAATTTTAAGTCGTATGTTTTTATTACCATGTATTATTTTATTTCTATCGGCCGTATGGCATTCCCTATGAGTATTGGCATTTAAAGTCTAACGTAGACAATGCTATTACTAGGCTTCATCCTATTGGGGCCTGTCAAGGCTCTTTTCTTCTCTACTACACTTATGGGTTACTCACTGTACTCTAGGCAATACCGTAAAGACACATACGACGAGGAAATAAGGATTCTGAATGCCATATAAAATATAACAGGTTTATTATATATACTATATACAGAAACTGATACAGGCTCAGTCTTGCCAATGAATTATGCAACATGCATTAGAATAATGATAGCTCAGTAAGTAGACTACATAATACTTTACTGAAAAATAACTCGAGTCAACGCCTCAACTATAAAATTACCAAAGTCCAACTGTCCTGGACTAGGAACAAACCCACACTCCTCTATTATGTGTTACCTTCCATCCAAAACATCTCACAACAAAAATACATTATCCAAAACAAAAACAGTTTTGAAGTAAACAACCTGACTTCCCTCCCCTTGTCCTCTTCAGCTAACAGGAGACCCAGGCTGACCAGAACTCAGTCCTGACAGGGCCTACAAACATAGCGATTAAAAAGCATCATTAGGCTTATATTTCTTATAAAGATATGGAGCAAACATACAGTTATCGATATGTTATAAAAAAAAACAACTAACATAATGTTTTTGACGACATATAGGCCTATAATAGAAGGCCCATCATATGATATACAATTTATGGGCTGTACTGTATGGAAATGCCTGGGCCGATTTTGACATCCAGTCCGCCCCTGGCAAGAAAATATATATTCAGATAAAATTATAAATTTATTCGGTTACCGTAGTACACATTTTCATTTAGTTGAAAAAAAAAGTATTTAAAAAAAGTATTAAAAACAATTGCTCTTGGAAAGAACTGAAACCACAACGTTTTGCTTAAAAAGCCAACACTCAATCGGAATGCCACATGGCCGATATAAATCAAAAAAAAATACTGTATAAAAACATACCACTTAAATTTGTTTTTCAAAACGTAAATGTACAAAATATTTTCTGCTTTTTTTTTTTACCAATATTTCTTTAAACTTTTGAAATTCATATTAAATGCAACAATTTATATGATCTTAAATACTATTTAAAAAAAAACAACAGGATATTATTTTATCTTTTATAACGTTGACCATTTCAAATGGTTTATCGAGTATTTTGAGAACAGATAGACCTATAATAGGAAGCACATTATATAATATAAAATATATGGGCTGAACATTATAGACATGCCTGGCCAATTTTGACATTTAGTCCGCCCCTGTTTCTCTAAATTTAATTTTCTGTTTTAGATAATGTCGCTTTTATTGGATCAGTATTGAAATATGGATTTATAACCGCACTGCAAATGCAGCAAAGATACCTCATTCTTGCCTCACAGGTTGAGAAATACTATTTAAGTAAACTTATGCTAGGTCCAGGGGCAAGTTCCTTAGGGATACGCAAACAGCTGTATAGGGCCTATGATTGTTGGGGGCCTCGCATAGGACTTCACAATTTATTTATTTATTTATTTTAACAATAAAAAGTGAAATTTGAACCGAATGTAATTGTCAGAGTACACTCGTTTGGAAATGAATATCACATTTATTTCACTCTTTATTTTATTTAATTTTTTTTAATTCATTTGGTGCCACCAAATTTACTTTGTCTAAGGCCTCCAATGATCTAATGCCGGCCGTGGCTACACAAGTTTTAGCTATGGTCCCTAAGAAATTCTTAGCACTTATAGATCTGATAACAAGGGCATCATTTGTCAAATAGCTTAGGGCCTTTTCGAGCTTAAATACGGCACTGACTAAATCTGGAGGATCACGGTGGTTAAGTTCACCTAGCTCTGGATGAGGAAGTCATTTTGGGTGACGCCAAAGAGCTCAAACTCCCGCCACATACAAGGGTTTTATTTATTCAAACCACTAGTGTTGATTTATGAAACAAAACGGACCTCATTCACCGATCGTAAACAAACAACATTAAGCTACGTGATAATATTGATAAAACAAAGAGAAATACGTATCACGTGACAGCCTTTATGGATTACACATTTTCTATAGCAGATATATAGAATCACGTGGCTAAATGTTGTTTGTTTACAATTGGTGAATGAGTTCCATTACTAAGCATTTGACGTTACTATTTTTTCAAACGTAGTCTATCTTTAAATAGCGTAACCCTCGTCACACAACCTTTATCGACCAATCAGGATTGAAATGAATATAGAAATGGATTTACCCGAAAATATCTATGCCAGTGGTGCTTGTTTTATGTCAATCGGGGATCAAATTTATTTCCTAGTTCTTTTCATGGCCCGCCTAACCAGGGCCAGCGTTTTGCAATGGCAAATAGGCATACGCCTGTGGCCTCCGATTGGTTGTGGGCCTCGCATAAGTCTCTTTGAATTTTTTTTAAAGAAGAAATAGTGAAACTTATGCCCAATGTTATTGTTGGAGTGCACTAGGTTTTAAATAAAGCGTGCCATCTTTTTTTTTTCGAGTTTTTATTTATTTTTTTTATTTGGGGGCCACTACACCTTAGGCTTAAATAACCGAAGGCCAGCCCTGGTCTAACCCCCTGTACACGATCTATAGAGCTTCATTATGCACTGTATACAAAAATTTCGAGCTGCCGGATGAAATCACGGGATCCCTGATCTCAGGGTTTGTTTGTGGTAGTTTTTTTTTTTTTGAGGGGGAGGGGGATTTTCGAAAACAATCTAGCCTGCATCGGGTTTACCCTCATTTTGTCAAGTGTAGAATTTAATCTTAAAAAATTATTTGAACTTATTTATTTTTTATAATTTATCGCGCAAGATAGAATTAAAAGTTATTCTTGTTTAATGCTTGTAACTGTAGCTGCTTGTTGCTGTAGCTGCTTGTAGCTCAAGCTGGTGCCTGGTTGTAACTGTATCTGGTTGTAAAGGACAGGTAATTAACGTTTTAATTAGGTAGATTTGAAACTTATTAGATAAGATATATTTATAAATAGAAAGCAGAGATGATAAGCTGTGACTGATAAGCTGTGACTGATAAGCTGTGACTGATAAGCTGTGACTGATAAGCTGTGACAATATGGGAACATTTCTTATGTCACAGTCTTCTAAGTCTTGACTCTCTATGCTTATCATTAGAACTATATTATCTTTTTAGACTTTGTTCGTTGGCAGGGACGGGAATTATAGTGGGTGTTTTAAAATAATTTCGTTATTAAAATATTATTGTCAGCAAAACAGTCGTTGTTAAAAAGATTGGTCAGCTGTAAAATTGAGGAATAGTCTTTAAAAAAAATATTTTTAAGCTTTTTGTTTTAAAATTTAAAATTACTTAATAAAGTAAGTATCATTTTTTGTTGAAAGATATTCTTTATTTTAAAGGAATACTTCTTTAGCTTTCTTAAATATTATACATTTTTTTCTTCCATACATCTATCCATTCCAGAAAAGGAATTTTAAGGAATCTACACAGATTTGTAACATAACAAACACTGCGTCATGACGTTAACCATTGACCAACACACAGAGACGATATGAAACAAGATTAAATAAAAATGGCACTAAAACACTTTTGTTTAACTCCATAAAAAAAATGTTGAACACAATCCAACTTTCTAATTATTGTTTCATCTATAAATGGTTGATAGAAACTGCAAACAAAATACTTCGTTTTATTTCGTAATGGTCTGTGTGTGTGTCCAAGTGTGTGTGTCAGTGTGTGTGTTATATAAATATGGGCACGACATGGCCTAAATTGTGCCGATGTACTGAAAATCCGAAAGATCAAATCTATCTATCAAAAAAAATTGTTATTGTAAAGATTATATCGAAATTTGAATATACTAATAAATTATTAATAAAATTGCGTGATTGATTTGATCATTACAATTGTTAGAATTACCATTTTCACAAAAGATTTTTCCTGAATTTCCTGTTGTTGTTGTTTTTTCCAACCAATCTTAACTTACATTTTTAAATACAGACGTTACTTCAAAACTAAGATGATTACGCACTATGCGGGTTCCTAGTTGACTGTAGTCATGCGTGTTAATGATTAAAAATTCTGCCAATTCATTGATTTCCCTGGCTGACTCAGGCAACCCATTCCATGCTCTAATAGTACTAGGTAAGAAGGAGCAGGGTGGCTACACACAATGGAGAATACAATACTGCAACACTTATAGCAGAGGAAGACACTATGAGAAAAAGTATCAAAAGTAATAGGGCAAGATTAAAAGTAAACAATGTGAATTGAATCGTATTCATAGTAACTGAACACAAAGTTGTAGAATTGAATAAATAAAGGCAAATTATTGTTGTAGTCATTTTGCTTGAATTTTGTATTTCGTTATTCTTATTCCTTCTTTTGTTTCTTTATATAGTTGCAGAAAGGGATAAAGGTTTTGATCTAGTGTGCGCTCTCTTGAAAGATATTGCCTTAATCCCAGAAATTTACAATAATGTCTGATAGTTGTCATATTCACGGTAAGTATTGAAATTAGTATTGAGAAATGGCAATGGGGTCCATTTACCAAACGTACACAAACAACATTTTCTCTATATGTTCTATACAAATTACGCAATCCGTAAGGGTGTCACGTGATCCGTATTTTTCACTATTTTATCAATATTATGACGTGGCTAAATTTGTTTATTTACATTTGGTGAATGGACCCCATTAATTAGCTGTTGATATTGTTTTGCCTATAGATTTAGATGCTGTATTTACGTCATATTAGTTTCGTTACAAAGTTTGTCTAACACTTAAGTAAATCAAGTAATTGGTGTAGATTAGATAGTCCTTTCTTATTCCTTATGCTAGGACAAATGCGTACAAGTACTTCTCTTTCCTACTGACATCGACCAGGAAACGGGTAACTTGAATCAGAGGAAAGAAAAGCCAATGACTTAGAAAAAAGTCTATATTTAACATTTAAGCGTTTGATGTACCTTAAAATCCCGAAATTAAAACTCCCAGTTTTCAACGAGCGTGGAACCCGGAACTCCTCGGCTCATGAAGACATGCGCTTTACGCCTCAGCCATCTCGCCCCCTAAATGGAAATATGCTTTTAGTTTATTTTTGCGTGTTTTTTTTTTTAAGTATTTTATTTCACTGTTGTTCTTTTTGTTTTAATAAATTATGGTTATATAAATATTTGGTGGATAGTTAATGTAAACTACACTCTGTCCAAGTCATCTCTGACAAACATTTAATACTTTCCCAATTTCTTAGTGCTTGTTGGAACATTGCAAATATAAGCTGATCTCATTAACAAAGTTTTTATAAACTTTTTTTTTCTTAAAATTATCTGGGGCGCGGGGCGTTTCTCCATTTTCTGCTACACACAACAACGCAGGCATTGTTCCGTAAGATTGTCATTGTCAGAACTGGTAATGGAAAAAAGCACCCCACTAGGCCACTACTAATAAAATGCTTCCAATGCCATGTGTCTGACAACCAGTTCAACTTCACGTGTGGTTCATATTTGTCCGGCGGAACTGTTTTAATTAATCAAAGAAAGGGAAGAGGCGAGTAACTGGCGCCTAAACCAGTAAGAAAGGATTTTTAGCCGTGGCTGCCTACCTAGGAGAAAGGAAAAACTCTGAATTCAAACCTTTGCTACCATGCAGCTATACGCAAACCCGGGAAATGCTACTGGGTCAATTCTAAAGAAAAATTAGGAACAAGCAACCCTTTGGCAGTTTACAGTCATAGTGCTTTAACTGGCAACCAGGGGCAGACTAGCTATATGGGCATTCGGGCAAATGGACCGGTACCTAAATAGGCCGTTTGGGTCACGGAAAGGGTCACATAGATTCCACTATGTATTAAATTGTTAAACCTTTTATTATATTCTCTTACAAAATGGGCCCTCTGTGCGTCGTGTTTAAAACATACATTGTAATCTAACAATTTTTCTGAAATAATGTAATAGCCTAAGCAGTAGACAGTGCTACTAGATGAATCAGCAGTTATCCTTTTCGGGTCACACACTTAGCGATAAAAAAAGAAACTGAAGGCCTATACTTCCAATCAAATATGTAGATCTCACTGTAGGCGTGTGTACAGTTAACGATACCAAAACTGAACAGAATGATTTTGAGGACAGAGCTAGAAATGGATACCCATCATATGATATGCAATTGATGGGCCTAATTGCATTTGCCCTTTGTCTGTTAGAGGCCTACTTTGACACCCAGTTCGCCCCTGTTATCACCGAAACTAGGCACTTGCAGTTCCTTTGGACACATTATCTGTGTTGAGAGGGGGGAACTTCTGTGGCGGGCGACAACCCTCCGGCAATAGCAAATGCCCAGACACTCGTTTCGATGAGATGATCCATAGTCGTTTCGCGACTGAACGAGGCCTTCTTTATTGACACAAATTAGAATTTTACCTACTTGTTACCTATCCCTTAGTCTGGTGGACTGTTGGAGCACCAAGCAAGACCTGTCTTTCTCCATTCCTCTCTATCCTTTGCCCTGTTTAAAACATCTTTCAATTGTAGGCAGTCAGCGTCCAAGACTCACAAGCATATAGAAATGTGGCTATGACCAGGGAGCGCATCAGTCTGATTTTGGTGCCGAGGGCTAATCCTTTATCTTTCCATATTAAACTAAAGTTAATAAGTTAAGTTAAATTAGAATTAGAACTTCTTTATTGACACAAAAGCCAATACAAAAAACTTGACCTCTACATCTTTCTCTCTTTTTTGTAGGTATCTACGAAACAGAAGTGGTGTCAGAAGGCGGTGAAGGAGAGCTACAATCTAGCTTTGATAACTGCTCCAAAAACCCTGGACACCAGGTCTTCATCTCGATCAATGACCTCACTGTGGATCATTTACCAGAAAACTTTAAGGATAATGACATCTGTGAATATATACACTCTGTAGCTGACCTCACTGCTAGGGTCAGCGTAAACATTATCAGCCAAGATCGGCCAGAGTTTTGGGCAGAAACCAACATCCCTTATCCATTTTTCGCAACACGGGGAAGTTCAGTCTTCAGATTTGGGAGCGCGATGGTTAGACGAGTCAACAAGCACACTGACCAAGCCTCCTATCCAGAAACCTGTAAATGCCACATGTGTTTGACCTCAAGCACTCCGAGTACTGTGTGGGTGGAGTTAGATGTCTACACTGCCACTCATGTGGTATTTAATTCTGACGAGACCCAGAACGTTAATCTTAAGTTCTTTTTTAATGATTATAAGAATCCGTCCGTGAACTTTGACCGAACTGAATTTGTGAGGGCAGATATAAACGAAGACCTGACATGGTTAAAATGCTACACGTGCGATAAAACATTGGTGGAAAGATTGAGCAGCATGTGGGAACGGTTCCTGGCGAATCGGAGTGTAGTTTGCGACAGATACGAGAGAGAAAGGGATACACATAAGTTGACCTTCATCGTATCTCACCCACACGGCTGTCCCAAGATGGTAACAATTGGTCACTGGAAAGAGAGAATTGTTGTCCGTGACAGGCTGACCAAATATACATATGATACTGGAACCTGTAACGGTAGCAGTGGAGCGTCAGTCAACATTCTGGGCTACAACACTGGAAAGTGGTTTTACAGACAGCACGTCCACTGCGGTGTTCTTGAAGACCTTCAAATCAACTACAGCAGCACAGGACTGGACTAGAGGCCAATGTTTACAGTAGACAAAGCAGAATGGGCTAGAGGACAATTTTTTAAGTCAAAGTTGACTGGACTAGATAATATTGTTTGTAGACTAAATTGACTGGGCTCGTGCCCATTGTATTAAGTAGAAAAAGCTGACTTGTCTAGAAGACATTATTTGCGGATTGGGATTGGGGACGTTGGATTAGATTAAACTGACTAGATTTGAAAACATTGTTTGTTGGCAAGGCTGACTTGACAAGAGGACCTTGGGTCAACGATTAATATAATGAACCTCATTCACCAATCGAACACAAACAACAATTAGCCACGTGATTCTATATATCTTCTATACAAATTATGTAATCCATTAACGATGTCACGTGATACGTATTTTTCATTGTTTTATCAATATTATGGCGTGGCTAAAAGTGCTTATTTACGATTGGTGAATGAGGTTCATCATTGTTCGCATTCTACTCTGCTGTACATTGTATTTAAAGATATAGGATAGATTTGTGTGTATTATTAATGCATATGATATAGATGTGTTACAACTTGATCTAGATATATTTTTAGAATTGATTTCTTTATTGCATCATACATTACTAATGGACTCTGTGTTTAATGGCGAGGGATACTACAGTGTTAGTGACCCACTGACCAACTTGTGAATGTGTGTGTGTGTGTGTGGAGAGTAGTGACCGCTGATGTGTCTATATAGTCCAGTGTTGACAAACTGCACGGGGCGAGTTGTTTATAATTATGAATAGTTAAAATCCCCAGTTAATTAGATGATTTTATATAAGCCTTCTAAACAGCGAGGTGCAGATCTATATCAGGTCTTCCGATATCGTTTGGATGAGTTACACTTGTCATAAGTTGCTTAATGAGGATTTAATACATGATATACATTTGGTTGCCGTCTGACAGTTTAATTAAATTTAAAATTTAAACTTCAATTTTGACCTTTTATTTTATTTTAATGACATGAAAGTCAATCTATTACATTTTCTTTGATATACTGACGAAAAAACGTGTAGATGTAATGTTCCACAGCTAGTGTACCATGCTTGCCTAAGACATTCATGGGAGAACTTGAATGGACGGGTCTGTAGATGGAAAGGACTCTAATCATGGCAGAGAGAACCAGAGATATATTGTTGTCAGATCATGTGTAGTGAGCCAACACTCTGACTAAAGAACGGGTGAATGTGAATCCAAAGGGCCAATAGTGAGAATCTTTTCGAGTACTTTAAATGAAAGTACCATGAGATTCACGCCACCCTAAACTGGAAAAACCAAATACTAAAAAGATCTACTGTAACGTCATAAAACTGTAGTCATACACATTTTGTTTTATTATTATTGTTTTAGATATCAATGTATTGTTTCTTTACTTAACAGGTTGCTTACATTAAAATAACACTAACCACGAAATTCTGTTTGTTTATTTTGTAACCAGGAATTCTAAATGTGCTTAGCTCTTTACTTTAAGAAACTTGTATCTTTATTCCTTTTGTACAGTATGTAATTGTGGGTGGGTTGATTGAGTAGTATCCGGAACCTAGGGTCGTGAGTTCAAAACCATATTGTAAAGTTTAAGTTTCCCTTTCAGATCTATTGGGCAGATAAGGTTAAGGTTATCTATTTCTTAGGCCAATGGTTAACTAGTGTCACGTGGCCAACACTACGAACAACCTCCTTTACTTTCAGCTACTACTTTCCATTGGGTTGAACCAGAGGCGCTTTAAAAATCTAGAAATTCAAAATCCCAGAGATTTGACCACAGGATCCCAGGTTAGGAAGCCAACCGCTTAACCACTCAGCCACAGCGCACCCTATAGTTCAGGCCTTGAAAATCTATACGGTTACTATGGAGATGTGCAGGTTCATAGACTAATAATAATAATGGTAAATACGAAAAAAAAATCATTATGGGTATCTATCAAGTTCAATTTTTTTCAACATTTTTCATTTGGATAATTTCATACTATAGGTTAATCACGGTAATCTGCCCTTGTTTATACTTCTACTTTCTATAAAAAAAAAACATTCAGTAAGTGAGACAAAGAAGACAAAGCGATGTGAAGAAATGTGGTGGCGGTATAATGGAGCTTAAAAAAAATACAACAAAAAAAAATTTGTAGAGATTTTAAAATAAACAGTAAAACTAATAAAACTAATAAATGTCAATGTCGCCAAATTAAACGATCACTATAGCCAACAAAATAATAAAATGACTTCATGCTAGAAGCGAATGACTTTAGAATTTTAAGTTTACTTATCAATACCTCCCTTAATTTATACAACGGATTGAACGGATATACCCAAAAAACAAAGCTCGATATTTTTAGTTGGATAAATCTCCAATACAAAAAATTCCGTAAACAGGAGTCACCAAAAAGAGAGCTTGCAGTTTACGGATTGGCCTCTATGTATGAAAATGTCCACTAAAGTAGTTATACTTTGTTGGATGTTAAAGCAATTAGAAAAAAAAATGAATATAAATAACACAGAGCATTGGAGTAAATACAAAAAGCCCAAACTAAATTCTCTCCTAATGGCTTTCTCAATTTAGTGATTGACATCAAAAACAAATAAAGCTTTAGGATTTATTAAAAGAAATTTCTATATTTCAAATAAAGGACACACACTAACCATGAGATTTATCAACTGTATGAGGACCCTTCAATAGTGACCGAAATAAAGAACAGACTACGTTGGGCAGGTCACCTTGAAAAAATGCCAGATAACAGGGGAGCGAAGATCGTATACCGACAAAAAACAAAAGGCAGGCGACCCAAAGGCAGACCCCGAATGCGTTGGATTGATGATGTGGAAGCAGATCTGCAACAGCTTGGGGTTAGGGCGTGGAGACGAAAGGCCCAGGAGAGTTCCGAATTGAAGAATGTGTGCAAGCAGGCCAGAGCCCTTCATGGGTTGTAGCACCACTGGGATGGCTGGATATTTCAAAAAGAACAAAAAACTAAAATGTTATTTAACCTTAGTACGGCCAATAATAGAAGACACATTCTTTGTATAGTGTTTGTTGTTTGTCAAGTGGTAAGACAAGAAAATAACACATTTGTAAGGTTAGTTAAGCATGTGTAAAGAGCTCTACCTGTAGACTAAAATAGTGACACGGCTCAAATGTTTCTTAACACGTTTTTTTTTTTGGTTACTAAACAAAAACAACAACGGATCTGTTTCTTAAATGAGATTTCAATTTTTACTGTAAGATGTTTCATACTCGTTATATAGAAGTCAATATAATTTTTTTTAAAAGTACTATTCTAATCTAAAGGTATTAGAACTAATTCAAGGCAAAAATAACAAACACATTTTTAAAAAAAGATTCTTGTGCAGTGGTGTTTATGTAAGAAACATCTTCTTACTGATTTTATTGTGAAGAAATATTTTTACAATGTTAAAAGAATTAGTTCGAACCGTAGGCCTACAGTTGGATAGATTAGCTAAGTCTAGATCAAACAAATCACCACACCAAAGAAAAAAGTTATGAAAAGTTGTTAAGTTTTATTTTTGGTTTAGCTCAACTATCTTTTGAAATTAGGTGATAGCCTTTTAGTTGAACTAGAAAGTTTGATTTATTGTTTGGTATAGTTTAACTATATTTTGTAATTGGTGCTAATCTTTTAGTTTAACTACTTCATTTTAGATGAAACTTAGTTTTAGTTTAACTTGTTCAAATTTAGTTTAGTTCCCATCACTACTAACAAGGCGTTACTTCCAGTCACCATGAACATTAAGGAATACAGTATTTTACCCATCTGTGACCTACATATTTTGCGCAGATATAACTATTTTCCACTGGTGGTCTATTTAGACTATGTTAATGAGGACTATTCAATTATCTACCTGAACAGGAAAAACATTTAGCATATCTTCTTGTTGTTATTTTTTTTTTAAATACAATAACTCTTTATACAAGTTATAGATTGAATATTTATCTCTTAATAACTAATGAATTTTATATTCAACGAATAATGCCTACATGCGGAAGTATCTTAAGTATGGTCTGTTGAAGATAAATATTTTGTAGCTCTCTTGCCAAATTTAAATTAATTTTTTTAACTTAAAAAATTATAATGGTGAAAGTAGAGTTTTCCTAGTTTTCCATGAAGATGCCAGTTAAATGGAGGTATTGTAATAAAGAACAACACTAGTCTAATTACATTTATCTCTACCACAGAAAGTAATCATTCTTTTACTCTTTGACATAGTTTATCTGAATATTTTAAATACAAATAGACATGAAAGTAACTGTTCATAGACATAGAATAAATTTAAACAAAGAAACTGACAATGATGAGGTGATGTTTGTGGGGCTAGATTTTTTAGTCGAAGGCTTGACTACGGCTTCGGGTTGAGCTTTAGTCATTAGATGTTTCTTTTATGCTCTGACTTTAGAAAAATCTAGACAGCCTTCCCTAATTTGAAACTGTGGAACAAAGAAAAAAGAATTGTAAATATAAAGTGTCTTAAAAATGTGTCGTCTGAGTAATAAAATAGTACTAAGACATTTTTAAGACATATTAAAAGTACCAAATTCTTGTGACAGTTGAGAATAGCAAATCATGAAATCTCTACATCTACCGACTTTTTAATAGCATATTTTATATAGAGACTAACTAAGCCATATTACAATGCTTTTAAAATCTAGAAGTATTGCATAAGCCAGAGTGGGCAAATCACTACCCGAGGGCCACATGCCGGATTTTTTTATTTTTTTTTGCGGCCCATTGGACATCTACAAACAATTAGGTGTGCCCACAAATGATACAAATATCACATGCACATATATTTTAAATATATGATTTTAAAGCTGCATTGAATATAAAACATTATTGACCCAATTATCTCAGTGATAAAACGTATAGCTATGGATCATAAGTTAATCATAACCATAAGCAGTTCCGAGCAGTACTTGAAGATTTGGAAACAAAACAACCCAATGATCGGTACCACAGTAGTATCAGACTTCATGCCAGGGGCGGACTGGGTATCAAAATAGGCCCGGGCATTACCATAGAAACCGGCTCACAAATGGCATGTCATATATTTTCGGTGGTGGTGGTGGGGGGGGGGGTTACACCACTTCGCAATATCTTGCATCTTGAGAGCCACATCACCGAAAAGTTACAAAAACAAAATGAAATTGTTCTGAAACTATTTTGGTAGAAACATATAAGTTAAATGCTTAATTAATAGGTTTTTAGACAATTATATATTTGTACACGTCAGAAAATAACCACACAACAGTGTAAGTCGCTTTAACAACGACTCATTTTGTGGTCTCTTTTTGGTAAAAAATTCCATAAATCCTCCATCTAGGCGTAGTTTGACAATTTTTTTTTTATTCGCGACAAAAACTAAGAACGACGCTATATTTATGTTATATTGCCGTTTTATGTTGTTTTATAAGCGTCCAGCCATTCCTTCTTTATAAAAATAAATATCTTGTTTTATTATCATGTTCAACAAAAAAAAAAAGGAAAGATAGGTTCACACAGATGTTAAAGATCATAATACCAATCCACCAGAGAAATGAGGGCTCAAAAGTAGGTACAGATATGATACTTTTTTTTTCAACCTTTTTTTTTTTGTTTAGAAGTAGTATTTGCACTTTGTGCCGACGTTTTCGCGTGCCGGATGGAACCACGTAGCGGGCCGAATCTGGCCCGCGGGCCGTATTTCAAGCATCACTGCTCTAGACAGTACACACCGCCAAGGGACGGCTAGGGAGTCCGGGGGAGCGCCGCGAGCTCAGCCAGTGGGGCTATAACTATTTCCGTTATTTTAAGCTTTAAAAAATGCATATTCTGAGGCATCAACAGTGCAAGTAGACTGCTACTCTTCCGCTAAAAAGATTCAAAAACCAAGTCTGCTATTCACTTGAGTCCAGCGACTGGTAGAAAATGGTAAAAGGATTAATATAGTTTTTGTATTGGAGGGGGAAGGAAACCACAAATCCCATTTTGGCTACGCTCATGAATTTGGTGACTGTAGTTTGCTTAAGTTGGCTGCACTGGGGCAGTAAGTAAAGTTTCCCTTTCAGGCAATGAGGTCTGAGGCAAGTGATGGTTTGAACCCCTCCCATCCCGGCTACGACCATGTTTTATATGATAGTTGTAGGCCTAAGCCTAAATCTCTACAAAATATATAGAGTTTTATAACGCATCGAAAACTGGATGTGTAGGCCTATATTCGTAGAATTACATAATTTGTAGGCCTATATGAATATACCATGAACCATTATTTATAGATATATATATAGATCAAAATCTCCCTTCATTTATTATAGGATGTGACAGCGCTATATAAATTATTGTAATAATTTTCATCATTAATGACTTTATACTAAGCATAAGTTTGCCATCAGGGGCGTAGCTAGGAATTTTCCATCGTTTGAGGGCCCGGGGGCTTTACCTGTCCGGGGGCCTAGCATTTTGCGTAATATTTAATTCTTAATGTAAAAAACACTAATTTGGGGGCCCCCCTCAAGTGAGGGCCCGGGGGTTTTCAAATTCTCCCCCCTCCTCCCCCCCCCATCTTAGCTACGCCACTGTTAGCCATTAATTATAATAGTATAAAAATTGAATTAGATCTAGATTTATTTTCAATTAAATAATATTTTTTGTAAGCCTTAAGTGTAGTATTTTTATATCTATGTTATTAAAAATAAACAAAATGAACCTTACTTTTATTTTTAATCGCAGAAAGTAGAACTTTATAAACATATTGAGCTGTGAATAAGTTGTGTGGCTTGCGATTTCGCGGCTGTGTGTATGTGTTAAAGTGAATCAATATTAAGTATTGTTAAAGAGCTAATTGTCGCGCCTTTTTTTTTTTGCTGCGTTATATCAATGCTTTCTAACTTAATCTATCTCATCCCCCTTTGTCGTTAACTTTCAATGGAACCATCAAAAGACAGGGGAGGAAAGGAAGCAAAAAAAAAATGCTAGTTCCATTTATCAAAGGTCCATGGCGACCAGCAAAATGATTAGGCCAAACACAACCTCGGAGACATCAAAGTAGTGTTGAAGTCCATGCCGCTCGTGCATAGCAGAAGTCTAACGTTTTGCAAATGAAAATATACGTACAGTGTATATATAGTGTATTTTTTTTATATTCTTGTTGAATTTCAAACAAAATTAATTGTAATAGTAATAAAAAAAAACAAAAAAAAAACAAAAAAAAAACAAGAAAACGTGTTCGGGCCTTTGTGTCTTGCTGCTTTTACTTTTTTTTTTTTAAGTTGTCTGCATTGAAATTTGTTTTTCTTTGGTCGCGACCAGACCGGCCCATTTGGTACCGGCCCACCGGGCATTTGCCCGTTTGCCCATATAGCCAGTCCGCCCCTGCTTCATGCTTTCCACCATCACTTTGCACATGAAATGTTTGTGCCTGTTAAGCCTTTTCAAACAAAGCTTTCCTATTTCTCCGGGAAAACAAGTGAAAACAGGTGTTATCATTTTCCTTTGTTGGAGGGTGAAACTATTACTATTAAATTGGTTGAAAAGAACAAGACTTTTAGGATTCCTTGATTGTGGAATTAGAAACCAAATTTTAAGACGTCAAGAACTAAGAACTTTCCAATACCCTCAGTTCACCAATTAGTGGAGATGCTAATTCAGCTCCAGGGAACATTAAAATAAAAGTAAAGTTCCCCTTTCAGACCTTGGGCAGATGATGTAAAGGTCATCTGATTCTGTGGCCTATGGTTAATGAGAGTGTCATGTGGCCAGCACAACGACCAACCGCCTTGACGTTTCCCCAACTAATGTCAGGTACCCATTAGAGCTGGGTGGACTCAGATGCGCCCAAGGATCCCGAAATTAAAATCCCAGTCTTCACCAGGATTCGAACCCGGAACCCCCCGGTTCAAACGCCAGGCGCTTTACCGCTCAGCCACCGCGCCAGGGAACAAACTTCCAAGGAAATTATCTCCGCGAAAATTTTATAAGTGCCAGAAGATGTCTTTCCACAGTTTTAAATATTTTGCAGCTAAATTTAAACATTATTTATGTCTACATACATCTATGGACCAGCATTTTCTAGTTTGAAGAAAAGCAAGTGTAAGAACAGTTCGATGCTGACTGTAATTCGACAGCTAGTCCCACATTTCCGGAGCATGCAGGTGTGTAAACAGTGAAATACTACACATTAAGTACAACTGTACATTTGTGGTAACGAAACGAAATGTAAATGTATAATACAGTATAAATGTGAATTAAAAGATATTATACACAGTTAGCTAGCGTCTTATTCTAAGTTGTAGGTACATGTTATATATCACTACATATGTCTTACATCCAACTCTCTCTCTCTTTCTTTCTCTCTCTCTCTCTCTCTCTCTCTCTCTATCTCTCTCTCTGTCTCTCTCAATTTTAAATTCTTACTTTTTCAATGGCTCCATTGAGCCCTTTGCCTAACATCAAACCACATTTGTTTGTCGCCACAAAATCTGAAAAAAAAATGTGATATAATTTTAAACAAGAAATGGCCGATAATACGCCAAATTTTTTTTTTTTTTTTTTTTTTTGTATTGGATTTTTTAGTTTTCTTTTTTCCGTCTGCGCTTGTTATCATAAACAAGTAGTCTTTGTGTCTATGTTGTCTTTCCCACGTCTTTTGCAAGAGTTCTTCAGCAGCGACTTTAGAAGTCATTTTCTGACAGCTGTTTTCCTTTTTGCATTTGCCACAAGTTGACACAGTGCAAGCGGGGGAACCTATGTTATGGCGGCAGAGGCGTAGTGAGGGTGGGGGGAGCAAGAGGAGCACGATGCCCGGCGCCACACGCAGAGAAGATCCAAAAAAATGTCTAAATATTTTAATTAGTTAATACATACTATGGTTATTTAAATTATCCAGTTATTAGATACATTTATAAGCCAATATTTCTATGTGATGTTATGTTATATAGATACGGGGTGGGGTGCCAATAAAGTGATTTACTAGAATTAATAATGTTGTGGGAATCGTTTACTGTCTCGGTTGTCGTTCTTATGTTTACATGTGCTAGTAACTCGTCCGTAGGAATGTGTTCACAAAATGTTCGACATGTGTGTTGTGTAGTTATCTCAGTGTATTATACCAATACTATAGAGACAGGGATTGTGTTATGTTTATAACAATCACTTTTGGCTTCCCCCCCCCCCCCAAACGTGATAGGTATCTTAACTAGCGCTGTTGTGGAATAATAACCACCGGCAGACAATGGTTTTGTCTGCATCAGGTCTGGCAAAATATGTATGTCGCAATTGGATCTGAGTAGCCACGAACAATGCGATCATCTTCAATCTTCAGATTCGAAGACATTGTCTTAATTGATCATATCATTTTAGCCGATTAAATAATATTGAATATACCTATAGGGTTGAGTTAGGTTAGCCTAAACTTATAAATTACATAAATTCCTTCAGAGAAGAAGAGATAATTGCATTCTAAGCGTATCTATGAGCTTATCTAGTCATGCATGTCAAGTGGAGACTTCTCTTCTAATGTATTGGTTTTCTCTGTAGATTCAAGTGATCCGTTCAAAGTTTTATTGGCACTAGTGAAGGAACAGAACTTCTGAGAATGTGTACTACCTTATAGAGCAAGAAAAAGTCCTCGCTAAAAGAATCGGCCATATTTCCAGTTCTCGGACACTTACATATGCAATCAGTACGTTACTTGTTAAGATGAGCTCTTTTGTTTTACAGTCATCTGAGTTATGTGTGGGCAGTTGTTACCCATCTATCTAGGTATGTGTTATTCCTGCTGTTTTAGCGGATCTATTAATTCACCCATCTATCTAGGTCTGTGTTATTCCTGCTGTTTTAGCGGATCTATTTATAAACCTATCTTATTTATTTTGATGTATCATACTCTCTTGTTTTCAGTAAAAATCTGATTGGACACGCGCAACGTTATCTTAATGTAGCAAGAGCTGGTACTGCATGGGGCATTCTGGTGCTAATTACGGCCCATTGTTTTTATTTATAACTCAAGTAGGCCACTTGTATTTCGTTGGTCTTCGCGTACTAGATTAAGTCGAGGCTATCTCTTTCAATTACAGGATGGCTGCCTGGTCTTGCGGTATGCGCTCTGGACTGTCGTTCTATTGTCTCGATGGTCCAGTGTTCATACTCTGCCCGCTGCCATTCCCTTCGTCCTGCGGGAAGTATCGACTAGGAAGTAGATTATCTTCAACTCTGAAGGAACATCGGAACAATTAAAGTAAACATTAAAGATCCTTTGTCATTGCGGTATTGTATTAAGTCATTGCCAGTTTCTGGTACTTCATTGGTCACTGCGGTATTAAGTCATTGACTATTTCTGGTACTATATTAGTCAATGCGGTATTAAGTCATTGCCTTTGGTGGTACTCGATTAGTCAATGGGGTTTTATTAAGTCATTGACAATTTCTGGTAATTCATTGGTCAATGCGATACTAAGTCGAGGGTGTTTCATTGTCAATTGCTGGTACTGTGATAGTGTTTTTATTTTGAGTGACTAGTTATGTTATAAGGACAAACTAGTTGACCTATATTGTTGTAGCCTTCATATTTGACTGACCAGTGTTTCAATAATGACTGTGTCAAAGTGTATCGGTAAACAATAGAGTACTGAGGTGGACAGCGAGTACTGAAGGATAAAGAATGTCAAACAAATTAAGTGATGTGCTTAAGATTCATATTACAGGTCTTTAGTCATTGCAGTACTAAGTCGAGGCTGTTTCATTGACAATTGCTGGCACTTTGTTGGTCTATGCAGATTTAATCACGGTTGTCTTTCTGTCAATAAGTATCAAACACACTGAACCCTTACCGCCAAGCCTTTGTGTAGCTGGTATTAGCACTTTGTTGGTCACTGCTGTACTCAGTCCACTTGTTCCACGGTCAATTAATTGACCACTCAATGTCCCATCAAAAAGAACTAAAATTTCTAGAAAGTTGTCCACCTGTGTAACAAGATGAAATCAATATTATTTACAAATCTACCAATTGGACGAAAACTGTATGAACTTTTGGTTCTTCTCTTATGTTATAAATGGTTAACTCTGTATAAAAATAAACTGAAAATCATTTTCTTTAAATAAATTTACGCAATGTTTTAAATTAGGCTTTAAAGAAATGCATAAATTACTATGTGTTGTATTTCTTCTGTCTCAAAATTTAGATCTGGAAACTTTCGGATTTTTCTTCACAAATAAAGATTGTTACTTCTTATCGCAAACCTCTGGATGTAATGGCTGGCAGGGTTTGAACTTTGGATCATTGGATTAAAAGTCTAACCTAGAATTTGATAATTGTACTATCTTATCTTATTTGTTACAGACGTTACTTCAAAAAAGAAAATGACTACGTCCTACTAAAGGTGTTACTCTAATCAATCAGATCTAATCATTCCCTAGTGCCATTAGAGTATGCCATTAGAGTATGGAATAGGTTGCCTGAGCTAGCCAGGAAAACCAGTGACTTGGCAGAATCTAGGAAGTTGGTTAATATGTAAGACTGAATGCATGACGCGTATCGTAAGCATCTTTTTTTTTTTTTTTGAAGTATTGAAGTACCGTCTGTGTTATATAAGATCAAATGTGAGTATGCAGTTTGTTATGAAAACACCTACCGGCAGTGCTATAGAGGCTTGAGTACTGCCTGCTAGTCTAATTTTGGTGAGCTCATCAACAGCTGCAGTATACAAGTTGACAGTGTAGATGCCATTATCTAAAGAGAAAACAAATAGTATTTAATTAAACCAATTAGTTTCATAAGAAATGTAAAGCTCTTTTACAGATCTCTATTTTTAGTAAATATAATTTCATAGTTTAATAAAAAATATTTATAGTATTCGTTTCTTTATCTTGGGGAAGTATGAGGGAGAAAAGAGTTTTCAAACAATTTTTAAACTCAGTGTTTGGTTGTTAGTGAAAAAAAAAACCATGCTGAGAATCAAGAAGTTAGTTTCAGTACCGATATGTTTGAAAGAGTAGAAAAGGTTTGTAAATAGAAATGGAAGTCATTGCCCGTGGTAGAGGAGTGGTAGAGCTCTAACATATTGTAATGACTCTGACTTGCGCACCATCATTCAGGCTAGTGCACAGGTGCGCACCTCTAGTGAACGGACTAGAACAGGATATTGACATTGTGAGACTAACGACATCCGCCCACGTTGAGAGCCAAGATGGAGAAACAGTGCTAAATGAAGTTGTTGTTTTATGTAACTGTGATGTCGTGTAAATAAACATCTTATGTCTCGTTGAGTTGCCTTCCTTTAAAGTTATTACAATATGCTACGGACTAAGCAATCACCTAAAGAACTTTCGCGCAACGTTTCACTGCTATTTGGTCAGACAGTGCTGATATGTATAAGGAGCTATAGATCAGTGGTCTTCAACCGTACATAAACGCCCCACCCCAAGGGAGGCGATTTCATGATAACGGAGGACGCTGGGAGCCAAAGGGGCTGTATAGGGGCACTGGACACTAAAGGGTCTGTATAGGGGCACTTGGGCACGCAGAGATAATAATAATAATAATAATAATAATAATCTTTATTGTCCGTGAGGAAATTTGTCTTACAATTTGTGCATTACACCAAACAAAACATCAAGCCTAAAAAAAACATTCATACCTGACTCATTCAAAATTTACATGTGAAAAAATAGTTTATGTTTATATCAAATTATTTCTATTCAATGATTTCACCGCCAGGGGAACAAAAGAGAGCTTGTGTCTGTTAGTCTTTGCTATCGGTGTCTTGTATCTCTTTTGTGATGGTAAAATCACAAAATCCTGACCCAAAGGGTGATTTTTTATTTCCAGAATCTTTTTAGCTTTTTTGTGAATGTTTGTCTCAAACAGCTGCCCGAATGAGGTTTGGTTTTTTCCGATAACTTTACCAGCAGCATTTAGAATTCTTTGGAGTTTCTTTTTATTTCTAATGCTCAGATTGCCATACCAGGCTGTCATATTAAAACTTAAAATATTGCAGATGTGGGCGTGATAAAACATAGCCAATGCCTTTTCACTAACATTAAAAGAGGACAGTTTTCTCAGTAATCTTAATCTTTGCTGCCCTTTTTTGCTGATATAATCAGTATTTGCAGTAAAATTTAGTTTATTGTCTAGGATAGTGCCAAGGTATTTAAAGGTTTGCACTATCTCAATGGTCTCTCCAGCAACAGAAACAATTGTATTTTCCTTCTTTTCCCTACGAAAATCAATTATCATTTCTTTAGTTTTTTTGACATTTAAAAATAAGAAATTATCCTTACAGTATTTCTCAATGTGTTCTATTTCTCTGAAATACTCATTTACGTCTGAGCTCTCTGAGAGCAGGGCTAGAAGAGCCGCATCGTCAGCGAATTTTGTGAAGGAACAAAAAGGACTATCTGACTGAAAATCATTAGTGTACAAAATAAACCACAACGGAGACGTCACAGCCCCCTGGGGTGCCCCTGTGTTAACTATACGTGCATTTGATACTACCTTGTTTACCCTAACCCTCTGAGGTCTTTGTGTCAAAAATTCGTTTGCCCATAGTATTATGTATGGACTAATCTTTAACGTTTTCATTTTGTCTATAAGTAAATGAAGTTGAATAGTATTAAAAGCAGATGAGAAATCAATAAATAACAGTCTTACATAAGTGTTAGGTAAGTCCAGGTGTTTGTATACACAATTTAAAATACTTAGAATGGCATCGTCTACACCTTTACCCTTTTGGTAAGCAAATTGTAAAGGGTCCAACTTATTACAAAGATCATTCAGAAGAAACATTTTAACCAGTTTTTCTAAACATTTAGACACAATTGAAGTAAGAGAAACAGGTCTAAAGTCATTCATTTCCTTTGGTTTGGAAACCTTTGGTACAGGTACAATTATGGACGACTTCCACACAGATGGTATCTCTTGGTTTAATAATAATGAAGATAATATAAAACAAACTGAAGGCACCCTAAAACAAAAATGAAATCATTTCATTGTTTCCCGTTGATCTTTGCGTACTATTGACCACTGTGATATATTGTAATTTGTGTCTTTGATCCAAAGAGCTTGTGTACATCACGTTAAACTCATCTCCATGTTCTTTGCAAGCCGATGAGTGGCTGTGAATGGCTGATCTCTTACTGCTTTGGCCTGTATGAGATCAGCTCCTCATTAAGACTCAGTTAAGGCTATGTGGGACACTAAATTTGGGTAAAAAGGTCTAAAATTTGGATTTTCAGTTTTTACCTAATTTAAATAGCCCAACCATTTCTGGACATGAAAATATAATTTTTTCGATTGGCAAATAATTACTTATTTTTTTATAATTTTTTTTTGTAAGGTATTTACATTAGTTTTATCTAAATTTGTCTTCTTTTCTTTTGATTTTCTCAAAATACTATGTTTATTCACTTTTTTTTTACTACTCCTTCACTAATTCTGCATAGAATTCAATCAAACTTGTCCAGCTTATTGTTTATACTATGTACAACAACTTCTATAGAACATTTTTTTAAGTTTGAATTAATATTTTGTCTTAATTGCAAGAAAATATTTGAAAAAATTGAAAAAAAAAAATTAGCAAGGTTAAAAAAAAATTATTAAAAAAATTTTTTTTTTACTATATTCAGAAACTATTCTATAGAAAATGTTCTGGAATCATTGGTCTACACATTGTATATTTTTGTTTAGCAATAGCTTAAATAGTTTTAAAGCCTTAGCGATTTAAAAATACTATACAAAAATCCAATATGGCGGCCGTTGCCATGACAACCATTAATAAGAAAACATTTTTAACCACACTTTTTAAAATGGTTATTCATAGGGAGTATACAATTAAAGTTTGGAGTAATTTAATTGATAAATAAAAAAAAAGGTGTTTAGTGTCGTACAAGCTGCAGGTTGTATGAGGTCGAAATGGCTTATTACATTGACGTGTGCCCTTTATTTATCCTTAAGGAGCTACTTTGAGTCCACACAAGTTAAGGGAGACAAAGACGAGAGAGATTGATGGTGGACAATGAAATACTACTAACTGTAGGACACAGTGACCTCAAAGGTTGGGACACACACTCTGGGGAAGTAGTCGTTGGTCAGTATAGTGATGGTTTGTCCATTCTGGAACAGAAAAACAAACAAAACATGTTCATCTTCTTATCTTATATATTACAGACGTTACTTCAAATAAGAAAATAATTACATTTTTTATGTGTCAATCTAGTCATGCATGTTAATTAATGACTTAAACTCTGCTAATCGTTGGTTTTCCTGACTGATTCAGGCAACCCGTTTCATTTCAAATGGCACTAGGGAATAAGGAGCACTCAAGCGTATGGAATAAGAAATATGTCTCTACCTTTGTGCCTTTCTGAGTA
Organism: Biomphalaria straminea; assembly: GCA_021533235.1. NCBI lineage: Eukaryota > Metazoa > Mollusca > Gastropoda > Planorbidae > Biomphalaria > Biomphalaria straminea. Next base: position 12,058 of record JADKLZ010078004.1, on the reverse strand, counting down.
TCCCAACATATACAGTATCAATGCGACACTAAAAAGGTCACAACTTGGATGGGCGGGACATGTAGTCAACATGCCAGACAAACGCCTTTCTAAGCATAGGAAAAAATCTACATGATTGACTAACCATGGCAGTGTGTATTTTCTCGCCTGACCACTCAACACACAACAAACACTATCGCTTGGTTGTATTGTCATGACTGACTACAAGTAGCCTAGCCTTACACTAACCATTTGATCAGCCAGACACAAGATCTATCGGTATTTACTTTTTGGGACAGGGTGGGGTGCGGATGAAGATGCTACTTTTGTTTCAAAGTTGGTTGTCCTAATATAAGGCTGTACCGAAGTGACTACGCATCACTAAGTCTAGTAGCTACTGTAAGAATGAAACAATACTATTGGTTAGGTCTAGATTGGCTTTCGGTATTGTTAGGGAAGTGACGTATGCCTATCCTACAAACACAATTTCAAGAATCCCGTTGTTTTTTGTTTGTTTGTTTGTTTGTTGTTTTGTTTTGTTTTTTAGATGTCAAGAATTTTTTTCTCTCTAATATGTTACGGTTTCTAAGCATTTCAATGAAAAATGGTTAAATGTTCACGATTGCAACTTTTTACGCAAGATTGAATTATGTCGATAACTCAAATTCGACAATTTCCTTTAACGCTTACCCTATATCCTGCAGCCAGTATTCGTTGTTATTATTATTATTATTTCATTAGGATTGTCGTAAAGCACTGGTTTTGAATGTTTTCGTGTGTGAATGTTTATCAAATTTTTTATCTATATTGTTACTGTACAGTAGTTACGCTGAGACTATCAATTTTAGTCAAACTGAATTTCCATTTGATCGGTATATCATTGGATCAATAGAAATTATCTATCTTATTGGCGTATCTAGTTTTATAGCTCAAACTCTTAATTCATCTTATCACTGCTATTATGAATTTAAATATGAACAAAAACAAGATTTTTATAAGATGCATAAAAATGTGAGATAATAAACAGGGGCTTCGATCAAACCACAGACCTAAAAATGTATACGTTAAATGTAAGGCTAATTAACGCAACTCACCAATGGTTTGTTCCACCTGAACACCACTGACAAGGCGAAAGGTGATCTCAGCTGATTGGCGTTAAGGAAGTAGTTATATACGTAAGAGGGATTTTGGGTCACAGGATCGGTGCTGAGGAGACATGCATTGAAAAACTGTCAGTTACAATAAAAATCGCCAATCGATTTTCAATGTTCGATGTTTTCTTTCTTTAATCGTCGCTCTACGTTTTATAATACTGCGCTCCCAGATAGTCCAATACAACCGCTACAAAGACATTATCAAAAGCTCCTTCGAGAAATGCGGTATCGACATTCACGGCTGGGAAGCACTAGCTCTCGATCGCTCCACATGGCGTGAAGCTGTGAGTCTCGGAGTCTCAAGATATGAAGCAAGAAGAGTGGCCAGGGCGAAAGAGCGCCGAACCAACAAAATGCTGAGAGAAGAAGCAGCCCTATCTGCTACTGACTTAACCCACCCATGCCACATATGCCACCGGCTTTTCAAAGCGAGGATTGGACTTAACAGTCATCTTCTTTGAGTCCATAGGAAATGAGAAATGTGCTCATCTTCGACTACGAAGGAGGATATATACTGGCTAAAAATGTGAGCTAAATACAAAAGGTATAAAAACAAAACTTATCTATATCTAAAAATGAATTACTCTTATAATCTTGCCATTTCTTCATCAGCAAAACATGGGCTGATTCTTGACACGGATCTCGAAAACGGCTCTAACGATTGTGAAAGTTTATGTTTAACTTTGGGAAAAGAATTACTAGTTAATTGGGTTCACTGGTGGGATGGACCGTTTTTATTATTTTATGATCTGCAGAATTAAATTTAATATAATTTGTAGGAACTGACCTTCTATACCTTGATCATACACCAGCAGATATTCATGATTAAACAGCTCATTAAATAAATAATGTTTGTTAGTTTGTTTTTATTTTTACTTGTTTCTTATCGACTACATTTGACTATGACGGACTCAGAGAAACGTCTGTACAATAAGGAAGCTAAAGTCTCTTAAAAAAAGAGTTTCTATCGGATTGCTCTGTGGAAGGTGAAATGCCAAAGTGTTATTTTCCCACACAGAACAACTAGAATTTCACTTGCCGGAAAAGTGTGTTTGTGATGGGATCATTATCTATCTGGTCTCTACTATGAAAACGGGTGAAAAAATATAGGGGGGGGGGGTTCTGAGACAATGCGTCTGGTTGTGGGGTGTACTTATGTGGGCCGTTCTATTTAAGGTCGCCAAAAAGAGGGTTTGAACGAGCCAAATATTAAATTATTCCAATTGAAAGGACTACATTTTGAAATGGAGATGTTTGGCTACGTAGAAAAAACAAGTAAAAATGGTTTTAGAATGGACCTCATTCACCAATCGTAAACAAACATAATTTAGCTACATGATTGTCTATCTCTTCTATACAAATTATGATCTTTTTTTCATACACAATGGCTATAACGGGACTGTTTTTTTTTTTTATCGTAGTTTTATCAATACTATCACGTGTCTAAATGTTGTTTGTTTACGATCGGTGAATGAGGTCCATTCTCTTGCCTTGAAGTATGTCTATGTGAGCGTGCAATTATAACGCGGGCCACTGAAGGATTAAAAAGCAAGTGAAGTTATCACTATTTCGACGCAGTGAGGTCCGGGTATCAGCTAGTTGAAATACAATTGCTTCATAAGATGTAATAGTAATTACGGCGATTGCTCACTTAAGCAGCATCGAAATGTGCTCGTGAAGGCAGTGAACATACCTAAAGATTCCCCTGCCTCCTAAGACAGAGACACCAACGGTCTGGAAGTAGTAGTCGAGCTTAGGTAGCCCTAGTTTCTCAGAGGAGGCAACAATAGGATACGTGTTGAAATCTAAGGTTACTGAAGCACGGCAGGACAAATCTGAAAACAATTGTGTGCGCTTTAGAAAAGATTTGTATGAAATAAATATAAATTAACCCTATTTGCAATTCAATCTAAGTTTTAACCATTATGCATAATATGTTGATTTTTAATCACCTTATCTACTCAGCTTATAAATTACAGTGTGGCTTCGACAAGATAACGTACCAAATGTAATCATTTCATTCTAGACGTGGTTGCTTAAACTTTTCACTGGCTGATTCAAACAACCTATTTCATGCGCTAAGGCACATGGGAAGAGCACTTCCAAGGATTCGCCCTAGCATTTGGAGTAAGATTTGTGCTTTGAAACTATCTACGTTTGAAAGTGTAGTTGTTGTTTTTCCCGCGTGGTTTGCTCTATGGCTTTATCGTCTCCATGACCCAAGGTTCGAACCCTTCCCGTTGCCGTCCTATATGAGGTTTGGGCTAGAATATAAATTGAATCCTGAATGAACGCTCTGTGCCTGTAACTACAAAGTGTCAATATACTAGATATGAAATAATGAATCTGATATGAACTGATTCGTAATGTTAAAATTTAGTAACAGTTGCAATACAATAGATGTCTTGGCACAGACTGTTCAAGAGCCTACAGCTCAGCAGCAAAAAGCTGGTTAGAAGAATAAGAATTGTGCACCGATCCCATTCCTTTTGATGTGTGCACCAACCCCAACCTGTCATTTGTGCAGTAACCCCAGCTTGTTATGTGTGCACCATTTCTTGTGTCATGAGTTCACCATTTCTTGTGTCATGAGTGCACCAATCTCAAATTTTACGTGTGCATCAATCTCATTATTATGTGTGCACCGATCCCATTAAGTCATATTTATACTAATCCTTGTTTTAATATTTACCTGGGGTCTTATTGTCCAGGTAATTGACACCATTGGGACAGTACGAGGCGAAGATACTGCACTGACATAGCGTGGCGTTGAAGGCTGTACCGTGAGGACATGGGCGATCACGAACGACTACTCCATTAGAGACTGTGTCATACTTACATGGATTGGAGTTTGGCACATCATAACACTTATATAAGGGATCTGCAAACAATAAGATTATGAAGTCACTCGTACACAAATTTTACTTTGTATGATTGTTAAATAAATCTATATATATGCACGAACTGTTGCAAACTCTGCCGCTCCAGAATCGGTTTGATCAGTCACTCCAGATTCTACTCCGTCTCAAGACAAAACCAGTGACTCATCTAAACGCATCCATTGTTTTCAGAGACAGAAGGAGCCATACGTAGATCCCCCCCCCCCTTTTCCAGGCCGGATTTAGCCTTGATCAAACCCAGTTCTATTCACTTTCACCTATCCTTTAGTCTATGGCACCGTAGGACGCCGCACAAGAACTGTTGACCGTCTTTTCTCCATTCCTCTGTTGTTGTTTTTTGCCTTTGATACAATCTCTTTCAATGACATTCATTTATGTTGTCTTCACATCGTTTTCTCTGTCTGTCTCTTCTTTTTCCTGGTATTGTTCTTTGAAGAATGGTTACTGGTTTTGGAGGACTTTGTGATTTGGTCATTGAATTTTAATTTGCGGTTTTGTGACAGATCATCGTTGGGTCCAATCGCTGTGCTAATCCTGTCTCTTTATCTCTTCCTGATGCGGTATTTGTATGCGATACCAAGGATACCAATTCCATTGGGAGAAACCACTACTATCTAGTTATGCAGCCAGTGTCCGAGAATCGCAATATGTAAGAATGAGGCCATGACCAGGGAGCGAATTCATCTGATTTTAGTGTTGAGAGAATCGCCAGTTCTTTTACATTATTTCCCAGACCAAGCTACTTTAGCCTACCATCCCGCGAAGTTTACCATCTAAGTTTTTTTTTTGTGTTATTTTTTTGCTACATGCGTTATGATGCGAGCTTTTTTTAACTGTTGACGATTTCTATGTAAGGACAAGTTTACGTTGTAGCAGTTTCAAAACATTTATTTTACAAAAACTTTACAACTACAACTCTGTTGAACTCCAACTTTTACAAACTTTCTACTATTCGTTTTACGAGCTCTCCAAATTCTAACTCCATCTACAAGTTACAAGTTCCAACTAAAATTAACAAAAAATCAGGCCTTAAACACCCTGAAAAACACCCTATTGAAAAATAGGAGCAGGAAGGACTCAATCCTCCAGTAGCGCTTTGGCAAGAAACTGGGCCGTCCGGCTTAGAGCCTCATGGCTACCATACCATACCATACTCTCGGAGCTGGGGACACTCATACAAGATATGCGACACTGTTTCAACGCTCTCTCCACAGTGGCGGCATCGGGAGTCATAGTTCTTAAACACCTACTTGCACCACCCGTATTTTCTCTAATTCACCTGTTCAAACACACCACGTTCACACTTGTATAGTCTCGCATCTCACAGTCCCCCATCCGTATCGTATCAACAAACATCTTTCTCTTATTGCGCCCTCTCTTCTCTCACTTTGTCACATTTAGATTTTCTGTAGGCGTATGCAAAGATACGTCTGCTTACCATTGGTGGTTCCGAATCGTACACAGTTGGGCTGGTCGATACAGTTTCCTGGTACACATACTCCTCTCAGCTGATCAAATTTGTAGCCAGACTGGCAGCTTTGTTTTACAAATCCAGACTGTTGAGAAAAAGAAAAATTAAGTCTGATTAAGGGGAATATAATGAATGTTGTTTCAAACGAATTTTGACGCAGGCAGGGCCAGAGAAGGAACATTAGAAAACATGTCATAATTTTATTTTTCTAGAACTGTTAACGAAGATTTACTATGTAGATAAAAGATAAATACGAAACTATTTAGACGACTACTAGAGTGGATACCTTATTGAGAGGACAGAGGTAGACGACAAAAAGAAAATCTAAATCGACCACCGGCGGACAATTAAATGGTTATGCGCTCGAATTGACGAAATATGTAGGTCGTAGCTGTGGCTGCGTTGCCACGGGAAATACTGCATTCCTCATTAATCTTCGGACTCGAAGATAAGATATATTGTTAATTATTATTATTACTATGTTTTTTAAACTACAAATAAGAAACATATTATTCTTTTCATTAATATAATAGCAAAGCAATAGATTTTTTCTTAAGCGTAATTTTTTCTACGCATCCAGAATGGTCAGATTTTTACCGTGTTTTATGTGACGTCAGAACCAGCTAAATGTGTAGACCTAGATCTCATTAGTAGCCTACCGACTTGTATGATTGTATCTATTATGTATTATACATTTCAGCACCACGTATCTACGATAGATGTCTGTTGCACAATAAAAGAGGGTTTAATAGTAGATGTAAAGGTGTCTACCTTTCTTTTTTTAAAACTATTGACTTACTGTAGAACGGAAAACCAAACAATTTACAATCTCGTAAAAGAGATAGATCTTTGTCTTAACAGTTAGATCTAGATCTTGTAAGCAAAGGAAAAATACATCAAGAATAGATATTTATCCTTGACTAATCATTTCAGTGTGTATTTTCTCGCCCGACCACTGAACATAAAAAAAAACACTATCGCTTGGTCGTTTTGTTATGACAGGCTACTCGCAACCTGCTAAGGTTCTAGGCTAAAATGTTTGTTTTACATGTTTCGGATGTTCCTTCAGAGTTGAAGATAGTTACTTCCTAGTCCAAACCTCCCGCAGGACGACGGGGGATGGGAGCGGGCAGAGTTTGAGCCCGGGACCATCGATAAATCGAAACGACAGTCCAGCGTGCAAACCGCTCGACCAGCCAGCCTTACACTGACTAGTTTGCTAGAATGATGTTTGACACGATCTATTTACTTTTTGGAACAGGGAGGGCCGGGAGGGGTGTGGATGAAATGGTTACTTTTTTTTTCTCGAGTTGGTTATCCTAATGCTTTTAGATCTAAATATAACAGTACTAGTGACTATTATACCTATGGACTAGGCTGCCACTAAGCCTAACAGCCATTCTAAGAATGAAACATACGTTTTGTTAGATCTAGATTAGCCTTAAGTAAGTAAGTAAAGACGGTTGATCGTGACACTCTTGTTAACCGTGGGCCATAGGAAGTGGCCTTTTAGTTTTTCAACAATCTGCTACATTAACACACATTCACTGTAATGATTTCTATTTCTTTATTGCCAAATATTTATCGATGATGAATTATTATTATTCTTTTAATACAACCTGTATCATTTTCTTCTTATGTTAGCAATGGCTCCAACAGAATCACCTTGCCGAGATGTATGCATAACTTGATAACTCAATGAAGAAACGTCTGTGCTATTTTTCTTCCTTATTCTTCTTAAATTTCTTCAAACTAAACATGGACGTAGACTTTTGATTCATTCTCTTGATAATATTAAACGTTCTACTACAACAATTTTAACTGATATAACTTGTTACTGAAACTACTTAATGATACAACTTTAACTTCAACTTTAACCTTTTTTAAGAACTCATTACAACACAATACAGTTACTATGGTTACTATGCAAAGACCCCGACTAATTAGCTTTCCCCCTATTTATACTTTTTTAAGAACGGTACTTTCCAGAATTCTAGAAACTTCTATTCTAAATATTTTATTTACCATGATCTTCTAGAATTTTCAAATTCTCCCTACTCCTCCCCCCTACCCTAGCTACGCCACTGTGACGTATGCAATTTTTATCCTGACCTCTTTCCCTGTTTGGATGATTTTAATTAACGCGTGTCTGTTCTTCAGCTTCTTTGACCTGCCTGACCCGGTTTCTGGAAAGAGGTCGAATTAGGTCACAGTTTTGGTTAGTGATACGTGATTGAAGTTTGATGCTTTCAGACTGAAGACTATTACATAAAATGGAAATACATTCAACAGTAATGACTATAATACAGGAGAAAATGTAGATCGTCAAACTCCATTGGGCAGTAGGCATCTTTTTTTTGGGGGGGGGGGGGGGATTATGTGTTTATGTTGTTTTTTTTTTTTAAATGGGTGCATTAAACTTTTTTTTTTCAATTTCGAACGGTTTTTAATTTTTCATTCTGGAAAAATAAATATGTGAATGTGAACACGAAGGAAAGGGGCGTCGGGGGGTGGGGATCATACCTTTGCGAAAATTGTAACAAATATTTTCGTTTAATGATAGAGGAAGAGGGGTTGATTAGCAGCATCAACATTTTTACCCCCCCCTCCGCCTCTCCCCTTTAAAAAAGACGCTCCCTCACCCGTCAAAAAAAAGCATATCTTAAGGGTTCAGTTTGGAGATGGCGTTTCAATTTAAACGGTTCTACGTGTAGATATAATCCATATGCTTTCCTATACCTGTATGCTAATCAACTTACCCCAGTACATGTGTAGAACTGGTCACAGCAAAGGGAAGGATAATTCCGACCGACTCTGCCAGCATTACACTCCCCTGGCAACATGAAAAAAAAAACATTCATATTCCCTGCCAAATTATATTAACACTAGTTGACCGGCGGCATAGCATATGCCGCTATTTACCAGGGCCGGCGACCGCAGTGGGGCCCGCATTTCATAGGACACGCAATTTTATAGGACCCGCTCTAATTTAAAGTGTAAAAATTATTAAATTAAGCCATTTTATTACAACACATCCCCCGCGCCATCCTGTCGATTTAACATCCCTATAATTATTTGTCTGTTAAGCTATTGCTTTAAAAGAAATCAAACACATTTTTAACAAAATATAGTCATTTATACGGCGGCATAGCATATGCCGCTATTTACCAGGGGCGGCGACCGCAGTGGGGCCCCCATTTCATAGGACACGCAATTTTATAGGACCCGCTCTAATTTAAAGTGTAAAATTAAATTAAGCCATTTTATTACAACAGATTCCCCGCGCCATCCTGTCGATTTAACATCCCTATAATTATTTGTCTGTTTAGCTATTGCTTTAAAAGAAATCAAACACATTTTTAACAAAATATAGTCATTTATAACGACCGCAGTGGGGCCCGCATTTCATAGGACACGCAATTTTATAGGACCCGCTCTAATTTAAAGTGTAAAAATTATTAAATTAAGCCATTTTATTACTTACAACAGATTCCCCGCGCCATCCAGTCGAGTTAACATCCCTATAATTATTTGTCTGTTAAGCTATTGCTTTAAAAGAAATCAAACACATTTTTAACATTTTAAAATATAGTCATTTTGTCTCTCTAACCTTGCTAATGCTTTTTTTTTCCACCACAATTGTCCACAAACACTCGTAATAAAGGTCTTTTGCAAGTTAATGGATTTTTTTATAAAGAATTATAAACCATTTACGCTCCAGAAAACTTTTCTCTTAGACTATTAAATACATAAATAATTCGAGTTTTAAATATGGTTCTAATTTTTCGCATTATAAAATAAGTAAAAGAGAATTAATGGAGCTAAAAATAGATTACTCGTTGTTGTTGTCTGACCTAATTCTTTGTGGATTATATATATAGATTTTTCAACAAAGATGTATTAGCCAAGTCGGAAATAGGAGACAACCGCATTCCGCTCTATCATAATACTACATATCGTCGCATACTGTATTGTTATTATTGTTTTTGGGATCTAGGAATTGGTTTTCCGTGCTGCCTTTAGGCGCTCAGTAAACACAACTCTGCCCGAGTCGGGTGTCGAATCTCGAGCCCCCTTCTAGGTAACCAAGCCAAGTTCAAGCGCACTTAGCCTCTCGACCACGCTTCCCACTTAATTTCGTTTTTTTTTCTTTTTATGTGCCTATTTTATATCTTCTAGACTATAGGTTTTAGACAATGAATAAGACTAGATTTAGATAAGAGTGTTTGTTTATTTCGTAAAGACAGAGTGAAGGTAAAAAAAAAAAACAAAGTGGCGGACTGAAACATTTTTGGGTGGACTAATGTTCGGTACGCATGACTTGACTTAGGCTACACCGGCTAGTTCAAGTTAGTCGCTTAGCCTAATTTCCACGAAATGACGTCACTTACCCGTAGAAACACAACTCGAATGGCTAAGAAATAATAACTTCCTTTAAATAAACCAGACATTAACTCTTTCTCTCCTAATCGACGATACCATCGTTGATTTTGACCTCATCAGATTAAATAAATGGTAATTTTTTTTTAACTTGACTTTGAATTATATAAAAAGATCATGCATTTCCCTTTAATTCTATACCAAATACAACATTTTTTATAACAAACAACAAAGTTATTGAAGCCCATTCATAACAGGGGTAGTGAAGCAAAATGAATAATTCCTTCAGAACATGGAAAAATAGTTACGGAGAGAAAGAGTTAAAGTGCTAATAACTAAATAGTGGCTTTAAAGTTACAGGAAAAATTATTTTGAGCACATTTTTTTAAGCATTACATTTACAGTAATTAAGAATTAAGACAGTTTCTGTGATTGACCCCAAAACCACTTCAGTGGATCTTTAACTCAATTTAAGTGAGGACTCTAAAATTCTCTCTTACAAAGACCCTAAACAAAAACAGAGTTGCTTTGTGCATGTCTAGATGGAAATCAGCAAGTCCGGGGCAAGTGGAAAAGAATTTGAGATTTTTTTTTCTCTCAACCTTCTCTCTGAAATTTTAATATGCCTGTCAATAAAATAAACTACGAGACAAAACTGAGGCACGGTGGCTGAGCGGTAAAACGCTTGGCTTTCGAACCGAGGGGTTCCTGGTCGAATCCTGGTGATTTTTTTTATTTGGGTATCTTTGGGCGCCTCAGAGTCCGCCCAGCTCTAATGGTACCTGACATTAATAGGGGAAAAGTTAGGGTTGCTCGTTGTGCTGGTCACATGGCACCCTCGTAATCCGTGGGCCTCAGAAACATCTGCCCCATAGACCATAAAATCTGAAAGGGGAACCTTATTTTTTTTCAAAGAGACAAAAACATATTATAGCCATAAATAAATAAGCTAGGGTTTAAAAATACAAATCTGAAATAGAGTTTTAAACTCACAGTTGTTACAGACCGCCTGCTCTGGGGACACACAAGTAAACAGGTCTGGGTGATATAAAGTTCCATAGGCACAAGATCTTTGAAAAAGGTTAAGGCCGGAGTCACAGTGGTAGAAAGCCTCACAGTAGGTCTCGTGCGGCATGAAGCTGTTTCCTGCCTGGACAGCGCCATCCGTGCACACTGAAAGACAAATTGTATCTTATCTTATCTTATAAGTGTCGCTGTGTCTAATACTTATCATCTCATTTTTTATAACAGACATCGCTGCATGCTCAGAATTAAACAGTGCAAGATTATTTATCATTAATGCAGAATCTTTGAGGGGAGTAAAAAAATATTTGATTTTTAAGTGTTTAATTTTTATCTTAAATTTATATAGTAAATATTGTGTCTGTTTGTGTCTGTCTGGGTGGAATCTTGTACACGTTACTTCTCCCACTTCCCATTCTCGGATCAAGCTGAAACTTTGCATAATTATTCATTGTAGTTGACAACACATGAATCAATCAGGGCAATCGCGGGGCCCTATGCGAAACTTATTGCGCGGGGCCTAGTCTGTGCGGGAATAAGGATAATAAATGGAAATTAAGATTTTGTATTAGAAAAAAAATTCGAATTTACTAAGTTAAAACTTGCGATCTGTACTTTACGAACCTAGTAACCAATAGCATATGTATATGCCAGTGACAATAAAAGTAAATAAAGTATTGGAACTTCCGATTAAGGTACAAATTCACCCGATTATTACATTTTATTACATGAAAGTTGACAATGCCTGTTTTTCTTTTATCGCGCGTAGCGTAGCTTTTTCCGCAATGAATGACACCCACAAATGACAATTTGTCTATTTTTCTGAAGATTTTTAAGAGTTTTCCGAAAAAATTTTATTAAGTCAGGAGATTTCCAGGAGTTTTTCGTATATATTTTGCAATTTAATAACTACACCCTGAATTAGCGCGGGGCCTATGAAAGCGCGGGGGCCACTGCATTGGTTGCAGTGGCATAAGACCGGCCCTGGAATCAATCAAAAAGTTTATCAATTATTTTATTAATTAGACGTAATCAAATATTTCTTCCATTGAAAATGTGCTAAGCTAAATGGAGCGCCTTGTGTAGAGCATTAGATCGTTTGCTAAAAAAAACACTTAATCTACTGACTTTTTAAAAACTATACAAAGTTT
>JADKLZ010078003.1:0-45929 GCA_021533235.1 Biomphalaria straminea | reverse complement strand
AATTAGTTCAAGACCAATTAGTTCAAGACCAATTAGTTCAAGACCAACCGTCATAGAAGGCCTGAACACTGACTGCAACGTCGCAAGCTGTTAGCACTGGAGACCAATAGTCTGTCATACAGATCTGTGACGTGGAAACAAGCTATTGGTCTCCACTGCCCACAGCTTGCGACGTTTCAGGCCTTCTATAACGAGATATACCAGATAGCGTGCTAGTTACGGATTTCCTCAAAGTACGAAACTCTCCATTAGAAAAATACAAGTAGTCGATTGCAAACAATTAATGATAACTATAGCAGACCAAGCTACAAATTACTCCCGCTTACTATCATTTGCTAGCAGTTTGCATTACAATGTACATATACGGAATATCTCTTTACCGAAAGGCCTAGAAAGTTCCGGCTTTTCTGGTTCTAAAATAGTCATTCCAATTTAAATAGCTTAGCTGTTATTGATTTTTCCTTGAGTTACCTTGACACGTTGTAAATTATGTTAAAATGTAAAGAGAAATAAAATTTTCCAGGGAATGACTGTTTCGATTTGCGTAGATAATTACAGCGTTTATATAGCGCTATTTTCAGGCTTATAGCATGCTCAGGGCGCTTTGGTGCAATCTCATTTGTGGACCAGTGGGAAGGGGGGTGGAGGGGGTATCTAGTTGTTAGTTTTCTGTGCTGCTTTAGGCGCTCAGTAAACACAAATCTCCCCGAGTCGCGTGTCGAACCTCGAGCCCCCCTTCGAGGTAGCCGAGCCAAGCCAAGTTCAAACGTACCTCTCCACCACGCTTCCCACCAAACAAGGAATCTTGTTAATCTTTTATGGCATAAAAACAAGCTGGCTTCTATGGGCTGTTTGAAATGAAAAGCATATTTTCATCTATTCATAATAATAGCTAGCGCTAATAATCTCTGCAAAGAGTTATATCAGTATTACCTGTTACCTGCTACCTATCCCTTAGTCTGGTGGACCGTTGGGGCACCAAGCAAGACTTGTAGACCGTCTTTCTCCATTCTTCTCTATACATTGCCCTGTTTAAAACCTCTGCAATTAGTCTAATTTTGTTCCTGAAGCAATGCAATGTAGCTGCTCGACATTAGAATCACATGAGCTTTGCAACTGCCCTATAGGTCGTAAAGTCTGTATAAGGCATCTTACTAATACAATTAGGAAGGTCAAGTATGTAAATTCAATACGCGGTGTCTGTGTGGTTAAACGCTTGGCTTCTGAACTGTGGGGCCCCGGGTTCTAATATTTGTGAAGACTATTATTTTTAATTTCGAGATCTTTTGGGCGTCTCTGAGTCAGCTCTGATGTATACCTGACATTAGTTGGGGAAAAAGTACATGTGGTTGGTCTTTGTGCTGGCCACATGATATCATCGTTAACTGTGGGCTGGAGAAACAGGTGACGTTTTCATCATCAGCCCCATAGATTGCAAGGTCTGAAAATCAGAAATATTAGTTGGCCTAAGACTTCTTTGAGGTACACCTGAGTTTGTCTCCTGGGGCTAAGAATGTGATACAAAGTATTTATTTAGAATGTTCGCTTTAGTTTTATTACGCTGCAATCTCTTTCACTAGCATCTTTAGAACACGATTAACCTTGTAATCTTAATGTCAGGCAGCGTTTTGGTGTGTATTGAGCTTTACAAACACATTCTCTTCTCATGCCAACTATTGTAATTTTTAAAAAGCTTATATCAACTCGCTAGGTCTGTCAGGTAAATAGTTTGCACACTTTATTTCTCAATTCATTTCTTGTTTTATACCAAAAAAAATGACCAAAAATGAGTAACAAACTTGGTTAAATATCTTTTTATTGACACTAGATATATAAGGTACAAGAAATAATTGTGCAAAATTTAAACTTGATCCGAAATAATCGGTTTGGGAGAAAATAAAGTGTACACAAAAGTGTACCATAAAGACACACAAAGTGAGATTGTAAAAACGTTGTAAAAAACATGATGTCGAATGATTTAAAATTATATTTCCGCCCACTGTAAGCCTAACGTTTTCAACAAACAGTAATCACACGTAGTAATATCTCTTGTTTATCTTTATCTTGCACAACCCTAACCCCCTTCTATCACCTCATCGCTGACAATTTTTTTAAAAACGTTTTATTAAATACTTTGCGCGCACACTCACACACTACATAACAATCCTTTTTTTTTTTTTTTGTAAACAAAACCGGCGGCTTTAGATTTAATAAGACCATAAGCTATGCGATATGGGCCCCTTGTAATCAACATAACGTTGTTCTCTCTTCAATAAATACAAATATCTCTGTAATTTTTAAAGGCCCAATAGCAAGTTGGACACCTACCTATAGCTTATGTTGCCTATAGCTAAATCCAGCGCCTCTTGCGATACATTATTTGAATACTCGGCAAATTAAATTATTTTGAACTATAATGTATATATTTTGTAACCGTTCGTAACAATGTGGTTTTTACTTGATTAATGCTAAAAACATGGATGTTAAATTCAAGGCAAATACAAAATTATTTTTATTTTTTTGTCTTTACTGTTTGTTTGTTTTTTTAAACTAAGATGATGTCATCATTTTTAGAAGGATACAACCCCCCCCAAAACATGTGGCTAATCGTATAAACATAATTCATATCAACAAGTAGTTTATGAAATAAATAAATGAAGCTTGTCTTTCAGTCCGAAGATTAGGTTGGTTTACACTGTGTACTGTATTTCGCATGGCTACGCAGCTAAAATCTACATTCTTCAACGCGGACATATGCTTCTTTAAAGTGCATGCAGAATTAGTATTATTACAGAAGAATACATCAAATGAAGGTCAAATCTTGTTAGCTGTCCATACTATAAGTCCTTGACCTTTGTCGTAAAATCAATAAATAATCAATAATCACTAACTATTATGGATCTGTTTGTTAATGTTCGTGTATAAAAAAAAAGATAATCGCTACAAGAAATCTATATGCAGAGATTGGTTGATAAAAACAATCGTCTCGCTTCATTTAATCTGAATACTTTTTGCAAAGCCTCAGGCCTGGTAAGGCCAAACAAAACTACCCTTCCCCATTTTCTAATAAAGCTTCGCCAAAAAACTATTTTTCCAAAACCCCTTGTAAGTTTGTTTATCAATTTTAAGACATATATTTTGCAAGGTCATGCTACAATTGTATAAGCTGCAGGATCTATAGTTGCCAAGTTTACGCCCACTGAAGGTGACCTTTGATTAATGTTTTTTACTCTTTTTATTGTGATTATCTTAGTTTGCTGTTGACATAAATAAAAAAAAATTAATTCGTGAAATTTAACTGTGGAAAATGAATACTATGTTCGGTCATTCAAATAAAGAATTGTGAACATTGAGCATTAAATTTTCAAACTTCATAACTACCCCTTTTGACGTTATCGACATGGTATTCATCGACATGTATTGTTAGAGAGAGATGGCCCTGGGTGCATTGAAAATAAGGGCCTTTGTTTTTCTGATGAAGAAGCCTCAGACTTCAACATGTGTTGACCCTAAATATAGAATTGTTTATGCAAGGTGTGAGGTAGGGCTCTGGGAGGGGCGATTATCAGGTGAGATGACCCAGTGTATAGATACAGTTTCAGCAAACAAATAAGGCTTAAAATATGCCTTTATTTTTTGTTATATTCTTTTGGGAAACGTGAATGGTCAAGGCTGGTACCTGGTACCTGCTAGACCAGTTAGAGATGGGACCAATTCTTAGGCCTCTGGTTCGAGTCCTACTCGGGGCTTATCTTTGTTTCACCACATTTTCTTCCCCTTAATTTTTTTTAGCGAATCTGGTACATCAAATTCATGACAATGTGATACTACATTCATATGACCCATGCCATGTTGAAGCATTCCTTAAGTAAAAACAACTTTAAAATGTTTCTTTTAACGTTCTAGACTCAAGAGCAAACTCAAAGATCATGAGCTAATTGTCGCATTATGGCATGAATATAAGTCATAAAGAGGCTAGTTGAATTGCTGTAACTTTAATGTTGTTAATTATAAAATTAAAAGTATTTTAATTTGAAGTTTCTTAAAGTAAGAAAGAAAACTGACTAAATTTACAAAATTAAACATTAAATATTTTGAATAGTATTTCCTATGATCTGTACAACATTGCCTTTAGATGCAGAGTTTTGTACGATCTGATTGGCCTCTGTTGTGCTATCACACATCTGAACAGTGCTTTGTATGCTTTGAAAAATAATTGGTCTTTCGTTTTCTGTTGAACACAAATCAGGAAATAAATGTTCATTTAATAAATGTTCATATGTTATTTGTTCAATGCTGTTACAGGGGGCATCATTTTTGCTTAATGCGTCATCTTCTATCGCCGTGCCCCTGATGCAATTCGATGTGTTCGTTTGTGATAGATGATCTGTATCACTCTGCTGGTGTTCCATTTTTGTAACATTTTTAACACACTGCAGTAACGATTCTGAACTTCTAGCTGTCTGTAAAGTGTCTAAAACACTCTGTACGCTTGTTCTTGACTTTCCAGTGACAGTTCGACAGTTTGTAACTTCCTGAAGAGACATTTCTGTTTTCTCGATACACTGTTTAGTGTTTGTAATTGTTTGACTAGAAAGCAGTGAATGTCCTGCAACTCTTTCTCTATTTTTAACATGTTGTTCAGATGTTTCAGTATTGCCTGAAATCTGTTTTGTGTTGTGGATAGCTTGAGTGGACTCATACGAGTTGCCTGCTCTTTCTTCGTTGTTCTTCACAGTCTGTAGGCATTGCTCAGCAGATCTCACGTCTTGCTCTGTATCTTTCAGAGTCTGGGAGCAGGTATTGGAGTTACCAACTTCTTCATTGGAATTACCAACAACTAGAAGACATTGCTCAGATTGCTCTAATCTTTGATTGGTATTTTGTATTTCCTGTGTACTTGCATGCGAGTCCCCAGCCTTCTGTAAGTAATTATTAGCATATTGAACGTTTTGCTTATTGCTAACAGCAGTTTGGCTTGAATTAATAATTACTTGGCTATTACTGCCACAGTCTCCGAAGCACTGATCTATATTTTTGATGTTTTGTACCTGTTGCTCCAAAGATTCTGATCGCTGGCTAGTTTCTTTGATAATTTGTTGACTGACGTCATAGCTGTGTAAAGTTTGGGACACATTCTGGACATCGTGAACACCACTACTTTTATACTGAGACTTGACGTTGTGTCGGGCACCTTCGGTTGATTGCACGATTATCTCATCGCCTTGATTGACACTTTGGTTAGTGTTTTTAGTGTTGCGTATACAAGATTCCTCTTCACGAACTGTCATTTCCGATCCGAGAATTTCTTTTGATGTATAAGTATCATGACCTTTGAACTGTACCCTTAAAACACTTGTTAGTTGTTTTGACTCCAACGGATTGTTTTCATCAGCTGATATTTCTAGTTGGTGACTGTTGTGGACACTTGATCCCATTGTGTAGTTTGTTGTTTAATTTAAAAAAAAAAACACAAATCCTTCAAACTGATTTGATACTTCCCACTTCAGTTACCTGCCAAATGGAAATGAAATGTTTATAAAAGTGATTAACAAAGTATAATGTTTATCTTATCTTATATAATACAGACGTTACTAAAAAAAGATGATTACGTCCTACGCGTCATGCATCTAGTCTTAAATTTTGCCAAGTAAATGTTTTTTTTTCTGGCTGACTCAGGCAACCCATTTCATGCTCTAATAGCGCTAGGTTTTTCAATAATTAGGTAATAGAAACAATTTAGTTGGATACTTTTCAACTCTGAACGTGAGTCTGAGGGGTTAGGGTTCGAATATCGTTGTAGACTAGGAATTTTTAAGTTGAAATTTTTGACTCGAACTGAGTATTGTTAGATGAACGACTAAAATTGGAAAAATAAACGTGTTCGATATAATCCTTCCCCCCCCCTTTTCAGATGCCCATTAAAAGAAGTAAAACTATCGCTAACAGCTATCAAAATAACAATAACAATATTGTAATAAGTATCTAAAGGAAAGAACTCCGTACTTCATCAATAATGTAGAAGATATTTCCCTTATGCAATAAAAAAAAAAGACCAATTGACTAATTATATTTTTTGTTTGTTTATCCGTGTTTTGCTAAGTAAAAAGAAATAATATTTTAAAATTTCAACTTTATTTAAAAATGGGGTTGGGAGAAATAACGTGTACATACTCTTTACCAGACAGACAAACAGACAGACAAACAAACTAGGTAAGTTGATAAAAGCTTTGTTTTTTTTTTTAAAAAGAACGCAAAATATAAGAAATAATTTTTCTGAAAAAAAAAGCGTATCTAAATGGCAAGAACTGCGGTATTTCAGTAGTATCTTAT
This sequence comes from Biomphalaria straminea, assembly GCA_021533235.1. NCBI lineage: Eukaryota > Metazoa > Mollusca > Gastropoda > Planorbidae > Biomphalaria > Biomphalaria straminea. Next base: position 39,596 of record JADKLZ010078003.1, on the reverse strand, counting down.
TGATGTCATATTTAATGTACAAAAGAATGTAAACTTTCAACGTACTTACCTTTTCCAGACACAGCCGCGGAGCGTTTTTTTGGGTCCGATTGAAACTATAACTTGTTTTTTTTTTTGTTGTTGTTGTTTTATTGGGGCGGATGCGGGGTAAACTAGAGTTTTTTTTTGTTTTGCATTAAAATTTCAATGTCTGAGTAAGTTGCTTAAAATACTTTCCCAGGGAAATTCTTCTTCCATGCTTGGATTACGAATTATATTACATATTCAATGAGCCGTGGAAGTTATCGATTTTTTTTTGTGTCACCGGGTTTTTCCTAACTCAATTTGATTGATTTGAACTCAAGTCGTAGAAGATCTTAATCTACGGGAAACGTTCTAGACGTGTAAGGTAAATACATTTATAATTTGTTAACTATCCGATTTCAAAATATTAAACAATACAAATTTAGGAAAATACTTTTTTTATACACAAAGTTTTGTATTAAGTGTGAAGTTGCGGTGGCTGAGTGGTAAAGGGCTTGGTTTATGAACCGGTGGTCTCTGAGTTTGAATCTCGGTGAAGACGGGAATTTTAAATTTCGGGATCTTTAGGGCACCTCTGAGTCCGCCCAGCTATAAAGGGTACCTGACATTGGTTGGGAAAAAGTAAAGGTGGTTGGTCGTTGTTCTGACCTCATGACAACCTCGTTAAACGTTGGCCACAGAAATGGATGACGGATCGCAAGGTCTGAAAGGGGAACTTTTTTTTTTTTTTAAATTAAGCGTATATGTTTCATTTACTTTGGAGAAAGAATGGGGTATCTGGTTAAAAGTTAACATGATAGCTTTTTAAATGTATTTTCGTTAAAAAAAAAGTTATACAAACTGAATTCGAATTCGAGGTATAAAACCTCCTCAAAAAATACACTAACCACTGCGCCAGTGAAGTGCTTATGAAAATAGAAACTTTTATAGTTATCTATTATTATGTTCACATTTTTAACAAAGGTTAAGTCCAGCTACTTCCCACTGTTACCAAACAAATTAATTAAATACCAATAATTAATTAACTTATTGGTTACTTGTTCTTTATTTTAATTGATTCTTGTTTTGCAATGTACAAGAAATAATTGTGCAAAGTTTCAACTTGATTTGAGAATGTGTGTGCGAGAAATAACGTGTTCAAACTTTTTACCAGACAGACAGAGTGATAAGCTTTGTACAAATATTTAGAACTAAATAAATTATTATCTTTGTCTTGAGCCTAAATATTTCTGTATTTTTGTTAATAAATGCATAAGTTACTACTAATTACGATATGACCTGTTTTTTTTTTGTAGGTTCTGCAAGCCTTTAAAGCTTTGTGATAAACTATAACTTATAATAATAACATGCCTGGTGTATTCTGGAAGATCTACCAGTATTTTATTGAAAACACTGTTTTCTTGAATGTCCATCAGTTTTTTATAGAAAGTACTGTGTTTTGGAAGGTGTATCGGTTTTTCTTTGGCACTAAACAGGCTTGTACAGTGCCAGAGAAATCAATCGATGACAAGTCCCAGAGTCTTCAAGACGACAAGCAAAGATCACAGACTGTAGAAGTAGAAAAGTGTCAGCAGAGTAGCGAGCAGTCCGATTTAAGCATTACCAAGCAAGACATAGCAAATCGATCTGAAAACAAAGTTTCGGATCAATCAATTGTAACAAAGCAAAGCATTGGCGACACAGAACAGTTAATAGCAGGGAAAAGTACTGTGCCAAACTCTGAGAACAGAAGAGCTAGATCTGAAGGTTTTAGCACCATGCCAAAAAAAGATCGACCAGTTGCTACACAGGCAGTGAAGAATGAAACTAAGAACAGCAAATCTGTGACACAAAGTATTGGAAACACAGTTCAGATTGTCGGCCATTCAAGGCAAGTAACTCAAAGTGTAACAAATCGTGCCACTGGAGGCTGTGCAGTACAGAGCATTGGCAACACGACGCAAAGAGCCACTGGGAATCAAAACGCCAACCAAGTTGTGGGGAATAACTCTGATGGAAAGTCAAAAAGAGAGTGAATTTTAAAAAAAAATTAAACAGTAAGAAAAAAATGTTTTTATGTTTTTTCAGAGGAAATAAAACGTGTATGTTAGATACCCCATCATCACATTCACGTTTTCAAATATGTAGGACAATCGGGGCATCACAAGTGATTCGCCGACTATTTTCCTCCATAACTCCATGATGTATTCCTTAGCGTCTTCATCAGCGTAAGACATTCCCTTCCTGTTATCTTTTCTTTGTCTGTCACACATATTATTCATTGCTACTTTTTATTTTTAAATTGGTCATGTAGTCAATATTTGTTTTCATGTACAATAACTAATGTTAGTGTTCATTGAATATTAGCTGATTTTTAATACTGATTAAGATTAAGATATAATTTTGAAAAAAAAACTTGGATCAAAACAAAACATAAATCAATTTTTAAAAAAAGACAAACCATAAGGGCTAATTTATTAATGTGTTACTAATGTGTTTGTTATATTAAAGGGAAATAAATCTTATTGTATTGGGACATATAACTGTAAATGTATAGATGTAGGCCTATGTAGGTATAAATAAATATATATATATATATTTATTTATTTTGCTTCTTCATCTTCTCTTATAGTGTTTTTCCTTCCCAATCCGAATATAAAGAGAACAATCAAACTTAAGGCTGAAAAAAAAAAAAAAAAACAATGTTAAGGTTTTGAGAGTTTCTATCATGGCGATATCGAAACTTTCTTTGGAGAGAAATCTAACAATCTATATATGTAAATATACTCTAGAATACTCTAAATCAGCGGTTCTCAACCTTTTTTAATCGGCGACCCCTTTTTACAATTCCTCACTATCCCACGACCCCCTCCAACAGTAAACTATTTTTGTTCATAAGTACGAATAACTTTGTTTTTTTCGTTATTTATGTAAAAAATGATTTTCATTGCCAAAGCTCTATTTTTTTTTCATGAAGCAATATGCAACTATATCCTTGAAATGTATATTGACCCGTATCATCCAATTACACATAAACGAAATAATATTGTTGTATATAAAAAAATGTAAATCTAAGGCAATCACTTTACGAAAGATAGAAGGTAATAATAAACAATGAATTTATTATCAACACATAGTTAGACTTGACTTCCGCTATAAAGTCACTGGGAGTAATGCCTTAAGTTCTCAGATTCCTACTTAATACCAGAACAGCTAAACAGACCACAGACACACCTCCCAATGTCGCTTCAGGTCTTCCTTTGACAATGAGCTTTCCGTATTTTATTTCGGTAGTACATTAACAAAGAAAACTCTAATGACTTTTTATTTTTTTTTTTTAAATTGCATTTTTTCGGCCTAAAAAATATTTTCTAAAGTAATAATTTAAAATATCATAACATATATACAATTTTTTTAAAATTTATTACAAACAGCTTCGCAAGGAGGAGGCGAAGTGGGCAAAGCGCATCGCGCATTACTTAAAAAAAAAACAAATAGCGATGCAGACAATGTCAAGGCACTCACCAAGAAATGGTTACGACATACAAGATTTAAGGTGGGCAGACATAATTCTCTACCTATGCCAGATATCACAAAACCATGCAAACACCGATTGAAAAGAAAATCAAAGAAGGCATATGGGACTAGATTAGTATGACAATGCCAATATCATGGGGAAATATTTCAAATCAGGTTCTAAACTTCAACTCACAGAGAAAGATCAAGGCTGTGAAATGAATGGAAGAGATCAACAAACCAAAAAGAAAAAGATTAGATAATGTTATAACCCTATTGACGGCGCAAAAGTGTTAACTAAGTGTGATCAGCTAATATTTTAGACACAGGCCAGCAAAACAGTTTAGCGTGCTACATCGAAGGGCAAGGCATGAACCTTGCACGTGACCACTTATGGTCATCCGATCATATGCCTGCGTGTACGAAGGACATTGTGTAAAGGAGGGAGTTCAAGACAGGACACGGAGGAGACCAGGCCTGTGAGTCTGGCTATGAAGTCGGTCCTGGTTGAGTCCTCAAGTGTTGTGTACGAGTACATGTCGAGATAGAGACAGTAGAGTTTTGTACGGTGGTGTACAGTGTAACATTTTAGTTGTAGTACTTATTGTGTTGCCAATTGTGTCATATTGTATGTTGTTTTTTTTTACCAGTATTAAGTACCAGATTATTTGAAGCTCTTGTTGTCAGGTTCTTGATGTGTTGTTGTGTTGTGTGTTTAGCAGTGTTTACGGAAAGCATGAGATAGGAAAAAGGAGAGAATCGTTACAATACTATACATGGACCCAAAAGAAATTGCCCAGAAACATAACGAAAGTACCTTTGCGGCTATATGCTTTAATGGTAGTCTAAATGATTAAGTAAAGTAGGTCAAGAGAATGCATTAAACTTGAAGAAATATTTGTAAAGAAAAGCAGAAAATATTTTGTAGATTTATCTTTTGCAAAGCAATTTTAAGTCGTATGTTTTTATTACCATGTATTATTTTATTTCTATCGGCCGTATGGCATTCCCTATGAGTATTGGCATTTAAAGTCTAACGTAGACAATGCTATTACTAGGCTTCATCCTATTGGGGCCTGTCAAGGCTCTTTTCTTCTCTACTACACTTATGGGTTACTCACTGTACTCTAGGCAATACCGTAAAGACACATACGACGAGGAAATAAGGATTCTGAATGCCATATAAAATATAACAGGTTTATTATATATACTATATACAGAAACTGATACAGGCTCAGTCTTGCCAATGAATTATGCAACATGCATTAGAATAATGATAGCTCAGTAAGTAGACTACATAATACTTTACTGAAAAATAACTCGAGTCAACGCCTCAACTATAAAATTACCAAAGTCCAACTGTCCTGGACTAGGAACAAACCCACACTCCTCTATTATGTGTTACCTTCCATCCAAAACATCTCACAACAAAAATACATTATCCAAAACAAAAACAGTTTTGAAGTAAACAACCTGACTTCCCTCCCCTTGTCCTCTTCAGCTAACAGGAGACCCAGGCTGACCAGAACTCAGTCCTGACAGGGCCTACAAACATAGCGATTAAAAAGCATCATTAGGCTTATATTTCTTATAAAGATATGGAGCAAACATACAGTTATCGATATGTTATAAAAAAAAACAACTAACATAATGTTTTTGACGACATATAGGCCTATAATAGAAGGCCCATCATATGATATACAATTTATGGGCTGTACTGTATGGAAATGCCTGGGCCGATTTTGACATCCAGTCCGCCCCTGGCAAGAAAATATATATTCAGATAAAATTATAAATTTATTCGGTTACCGTAGTACACATTTTCATTTAGTTGAAAAAAAAAGTATTTAAAAAAAGTATTAAAAACAATTGCTCTTGGAAAGAACTGAAACCACAACGTTTTGCTTAAAAAGCCAACACTCAATCGGAATGCCACATGGCCGATATAAATCAAAAAAAAATACTGTATAAAAACATACCACTTAAATTTGTTTTTCAAAACGTAAATGTACAAAATATTTTCTGCTTTTTTTTTTTACCAATATTTCTTTAAACTTTTGAAATTCATATTAAATGCAACAATTTATATGATCTTAAATACTATTTAAAAAAAAACAACAGGATATTATTTTATCTTTTATAACGTTGACCATTTCAAATGGTTTATCGAGTATTTTGAGAACAGATAGACCTATAATAGGAAGCACATTATATAATATAAAATATATGGGCTGAACATTATAGACATGCCTGGCCAATTTTGACATTTAGTCCGCCCCTGTTTCTCTAAATTTAATTTTCTGTTTTAGATAATGTCGCTTTTATTGGATCAGTATTGAAATATGGATTTATAACCGCACTGCAAATGCAGCAAAGATACCTCATTCTTGCCTCACAGGTTGAGAAATACTATTTAAGTAAACTTATGCTAGGTCCAGGGGCAAGTTCCTTAGGGATACGCAAACAGCTGTATAGGGCCTATGATTGTTGGGGGCCTCGCATAGGACTTCACAATTTATTTATTTATTTATTTTAACAATAAAAAGTGAAATTTGAACCGAATGTAATTGTCAGAGTACACTCGTTTGGAAATGAATATCACATTTATTTCACTCTTTATTTTATTTAATTTTTTTTAATTCATTTGGTGCCACCAAATTTACTTTGTCTAAGGCCTCCAATGATCTAATGCCGGCCGTGGCTACACAAGTTTTAGCTATGGTCCCTAAGAAATTCTTAGCACTTATAGATCTGATAACAAGGGCATCATTTGTCAAATAGCTTAGGGCCTTTTCGAGCTTAAATACGGCACTGACTAAATCTGGAGGATCACGGTGGTTAAGTTCACCTAGCTCTGGATGAGGAAGTCATTTTGGGTGACGCCAAAGAGCTCAAACTCCCGCCACATACAAGGGTTTTATTTATTCAAACCACTAGTGTTGATTTATGAAACAAAACGGACCTCATTCACCGATCGTAAACAAACAACATTAAGCTACGTGATAATATTGATAAAACAAAGAGAAATACGTATCACGTGACAGCCTTTATGGATTACACATTTTCTATAGCAGATATATAGAATCACGTGGCTAAATGTTGTTTGTTTACAATTGGTGAATGAGTTCCATTACTAAGCATTTGACGTTACTATTTTTTCAAACGTAGTCTATCTTTAAATAGCGTAACCCTCGTCACACAACCTTTATCGACCAATCAGGATTGAAATGAATATAGAAATGGATTTACCCGAAAATATCTATGCCAGTGGTGCTTGTTTTATGTCAATCGGGGATCAAATTTATTTCCTAGTTCTTTTCATGGCCCGCCTAACCAGGGCCAGCGTTTTGCAATGGCAAATAGGCATACGCCTGTGGCCTCCGATTGGTTGTGGGCCTCGCATAAGTCTCTTTGAATTTTTTTTAAAGAAGAAATAGTGAAACTTATGCCCAATGTTATTGTTGGAGTGCACTAGGTTTTAAATAAAGCGTGCCATCTTTTTTTTTTCGAGTTTTTTTTTATTTTTTTTATTTGGGGGCCACTACACCTTAGGCTTAAATAACCGAAGGCCAGCCCTGGTCTAACCCCCTGTACACGATCTATAGAGCTTCATTATGCACTGTATACAAAAATTTCGAGCTGCCGGATGAAATCACGGGATCCCTGATCTCAGGGTTTGTTTGTGGTAGTTTTTTTTTTTTTGAGGGGGAGGGGGATTTTCGAAAACAATCTAGCCTGCATCGGGTTTACCCTCATTTTGTCAAGTGTAGAATTTAATCTTAAAAAATTATTTGAACTTATTTATTTTTTATAATTTATCGCGCAAGATAGAATTAAAAGTTATTCTTGTTTAATGCTTGTAACTGTAGCTGCTTGTTGCTGTAGCTGCTTGTAGCTCAAGCTGGTGCCTGGTTGTAACTGTATCTGGTTGTAAAGGACAGGTAATTAACGTTTTAATTAGGTAGATTTGAAACTTATTAGATAAGATATATTTATAAATAGAAAGCAGAGATGATAAGCTGTGACTGATAAGCTGTGACTGATAAGCTGTGACTGATAAGCTGTGACTGATAAGCTGTGACAATATGGGAACATTTCTTATGTCACAGTCTTCTAAGTCTTGACTCTCTATGCTTATCATTAGAACTATATTATCTTTTTAGACTTTGTTCGTTGGCAGGGACGGGAATTATAGTGGGTGTTTTAAAATAATTTCGTTATTAAAATATTATTGTCAGCAAAACAGTCGTTGTTAAAAAGATTGGTCAGCTGTAAAATTGAGGAATAGTCTTTAAAAAAAATATTTTTAAGCTTTTTGTTTTAAAATTTAAAATTACTTAATAAAGTAAGTATCATTTTTTGTTGAAAGATATTCTTTATTTTAAAGGAATACTTCTTTAGCTTTCTTAAATATTATACATTTTTTTCTTCCATACATCTATCCATTCCAGAAAAGGAATTTTAAGGAATCTACACAGATTTGTAACATAACAAACACTGCGTCATGACGTTAACCATTGACCAACACACAGAGACGATATGAAACAAGATTAAATAAAAATGGCACTAAAACACTTTTGTTTAACTCCATAAAAAAAATGTTGAACACAATCCAACTTTCTAATTATTGTTTCATCTATAAATGGTTGATAGAAACTGCAAACAAAATACTTCGTTTTATTTCGTAATGGTCTGTGTGTGTGTCCAAGTGTGTGTGTCAGTGTGTGTGTTATATAAATATGGGCACGACATGGCCTAAATTGTGCCGATGTACTGAAAATCCGAAAGATCAAATCTATCTATCAAAAAAAATTGTTATTGTAAAGATTATATCGAAATTTGAATATACTAATAAATTATTAATAAAATTGCGTGATTGATTTGATCATTACAATTGTTAGAATTACCATTTTCACAAAAGATTTTTCCTGAATTTCCTGTTGTTGTTGTTTTTTCCAACCAATCTTAACTTACATTTTTAAATACAGACGTTACTTCAAAACTAAGATGATTACGCACTATGCGGGTTCCTAGTTGACTGTAGTCATGCGTGTTAATGATTAAAAATTCTGCCAATTCATTGATTTCCCTGGCTGACTCAGGCAACCCATTCCATGCTCTAATAGTACTAGGTAAGAAGGAGCAGGGTGGCTACACACAATGGAGAATACAATACTGCAACACTTATAGCAGAGGAAGACACTATGAGAAAAAGTATCAAAAGTAATAGGGCAAGATTAAAAGTAAACAATGTGAATTGAATCGTATTCATAGTAACTGAACACAAAGTTGTAGAATTGAATAAATAAAGGCAAATTATTGTTGTAGTCATTTTGCTTGAATTTTGTATTTCGTTATTCTTATTCCTTCTTTTGTTTCTTTATATAGTTGCAGAAAGGGATAAAGGTTTTGATCTAGTGTGCGCTCTCTTGAAAGATATTGCCTTAATCCCAGAAATTTACAATAATGTCTGATAGTTGTCATATTCACGGTAAGTATTGAAATTAGTATTGAGAAATGGCAATGGGGTCCATTTACCAAACGTACACAAACAACATTTTCTCTATATGTTCTATACAAATTACGCAATCCGTAAGGGTGTCACGTGATCCGTATTTTTCACTATTTTATCAATATTATGACGTGGCTAAATTTGTTTATTTACATTTGGTGAATGGACCCCATTAATTAGCTGTTGATATTGTTTTGCCTATAGATTTAGATGCTGTATTTACGTCATATTAGTTTCGTTACAAAGTTTGTCTAACACTTAAGTAAATCAAGTAATTGGTGTAGATTAGATAGTCCTTTCTTATTCCTTATGCTAGGACAAATGCGTACAAGTACTTCTCTTTCCTACTGACATCGACCAGGAAACGGGTAACTTGAATCAGAGGAAAGAAAAGCCAATGACTTAGAAAAAAGTCTATATTTAACATTTAAGCGTTTGATGTACCTTAAAATCCCGAAATTAAAACTCCCAGTTTTCAACGAGCGTGGAACCCGGAACTCCTCGGCTCATGAAGACATGCGCTTTACGCCTCAGCCATCTCGCCCCCTAAATGGAAATATGCTTTTAGTTTATTTTTGCGTGTTTTTTTTTTTAAGTATTTTATTTCACTGTTGTTCTTTTTGTTTTAATAAATTATGGTTATATAAATATTTGGTGGATAGTTAATGTAAACTACACTCTGTCCAAGTCATCTCTGACAAACATTTAATACTTTCCCAATTTCTTAGTGCTTGTTGGAACATTGCAAATATAAGCTGATCTCATTAACAAAGTTTTTATAAACTTTTTTTTTCTTAAAATTATCTGGGGCGCGGGGCGTTTCTCCATTTTCTGCTACACACAACAACGCAGGCATTGTTCCGTAAGATTGTCATTGTCAGAACTGGTAATGGAAAAAAGCACCCCACTAGGCCACTACTAATAAAATGCTTCCAATGCCATGTGTCTGACAACCAGTTCAACTTCACGTGTGGTTCATATTTGTCCGGCGGAACTGTTTTAATTAATCAAAGAAAGGGAAGAGGCGAGTAACTGGCGCCTAAACCAGTAAGAAAGGATTTTTAGCCGTGGCTGCCTACCTAGGAGAAAGGAAAAACTCTGAATTCAAACCTTTGCTACCATGCAGCTATACGCAAACCCGGGAAATGCTACTGGGTCAATTCTAAAGAAAAATTAGGAACAAGCAACCCTTTGGCAGTTTACAGTCATAGTGCTTTAACTGGCAACCAGGGGCAGACTAGCTATATGGGCATTCGGGCAAATGGACCGGTACCTAAATAGGCCGTTTGGGTCACGGAAAGGGTCACATAGATTCCACTATGTATTAAATTGTTAAACCTTTTATTATATTCTCTTACAAAATGGGCCCTCTGTGCGTCGTGTTTAAAACATACATTGTAATCTAACAATTTTTCTGAAATAATGTAATAGCCTAAGCAGTAGACAGTGCTACTAGATGAATCAGCAGTTATCCTTTTCGGGTCACACACTTAGCGATAAAAAAAGAAACTGAAGGCCTATACTTCCAATCAAATATGTAGATCTCACTGTAGGCGTGTGTACAGTTAACGATACCAAAACTGAACAGAATGATTTTGAGGACAGAGCTAGAAATGGATACCCATCATATGATATGCAATTGATGGGCCTAATTGCATTTGCCCTTTGTCTGTTAGAGGCCTACTTTGACACCCAGTTCGCCCCTGTTATCACCGAAACTAGGCACTTGCAGTTCCTTTGGACACATTATCTGTGTTGAGAGGGGGGAACTTCTGTGGCGGGCGACAACCCTCCGGCAATAGCAAATGCCCAGACACTCGTTTCGATGAGATGATCCATAGTCGTTTCGCGACTGAACGAGGCCTTCTTTATTGACACAAATTAGAATTTTACCTACTTGTTACCTATCCCTTAGTCTGGTGGACTGTTGGAGCACCAAGCAAGACCTGTCTTTCTCCATTCCTCTCTATCCTTTGCCCTGTTTAAAACATCTTTCAATTGTAGGCAGTCAGCGTCCAAGACTCACAAGCATATAGAAATGTGGCTATGACCAGGGAGCGCATCAGTCTGATTTTGGTGCCGAGGGCTAATCCTTTATCTTTCCATATTAAACTAAAGTTAATAAGTTAAGTTAAATTAGAATTAGAACTTCTTTATTGACACAAAAGCCAATACAAAAAACTTGACCTCTACATCTTTCTCTCTTTTTTGTAGGTATCTACGAAACAGAAGTGGTGTCAGAAGGCGGTGAAGGAGAGCTACAATCTAGCTTTGATAACTGCTCCAAAAACCCTGGACACCAGGTCTTCATCTCGATCAATGACCTCACTGTGGATCATTTACCAGAAAACTTTAAGGATAATGACATCTGTGAATATATACACTCTGTAGCTGACCTCACTGCTAGGGTCAGCGTAAACATTATCAGCCAAGATCGGCCAGAGTTTTGGGCAGAAACCAACATCCCTTATCCATTTTTCGCAACACGGGGAAGTTCAGTCTTCAGATTTGGGAGCGCGATGGTTAGACGAGTCAACAAGCACACTGACCAAGCCTCCTATCCAGAAACCTGTAAATGCCACATGTGTTTGACCTCAAGCACTCCGAGTACTGTGTGGGTGGAGTTAGATGTCTACACTGCCACTCATGTGGTATTTAATTCTGACGAGACCCAGAACGTTAATCTTAAGTTCTTTTTTAATGATTATAAGAATCCGTCCGTGAACTTTGACCGAACTGAATTTGTGAGGGCAGATATAAACGAAGACCTGACATGGTTAAAATGCTACACGTGCGATAAAACATTGGTGGAAAGATTGAGCAGCATGTGGGAACGGTTCCTGGCGAATCGGAGTGTAGTTTGCGACAGATACGAGAGAGAAAGGGATACACATAAGTTGACCTTCATCGTATCTCACCCACACGGCTGTCCCAAGATGGTAACAATTGGTCACTGGAAAGAGAGAATTGTTGTCCGTGACAGGCTGACCAAATATACATATGATACTGGAACCTGTAACGGTAGCAGTGGAGCGTCAGTCAACATTCTGGGCTACAACACTGGAAAGTGGTTTTACAGACAGCACGTCCACTGCGGTGTTCTTGAAGACCTTCAAATCAACTACAGCAGCACAGGACTGGACTAGAGGCCAATGTTTACAGTAGACAAAGCAGAATGGGCTAGAGGACAATTTTTTAAGTCAAAGTTGACTGGACTAGATAATATTGTTTGTAGACTAAATTGACTGGGCTCGTGCCCATTGTATTAAGTAGAAAAAGCTGACTTGTCTAGAAGACATTATTTGCGGATTGGGATTGGGGACGTTGGATTAGATTAAACTGACTAGATTTGAAAACATTGTTTGTTGGCAAGGCTGACTTGACAAGAGGACCTTGGGTCAACGATTAATATAATGAACCTCATTCACCAATCGAACACAAACAACAATTAGCCACGTGATTCTATATATCTTCTATACAAATTATGTAATCCATTAACGATGTCACGTGATACGTATTTTTCATTGTTTTATCAATATTATGGCGTGGCTAAAAGTGCTTATTTACGATTGGTGAATGAGGTTCATCATTGTTCGCATTCTACTCTGCTGTACATTGTATTTAAAGATATAGGATAGATTTGTGTGTATTATTAATGCATATGATATAGATGTGTTACAACTTGATCTAGATATATTTTTAGAATTGATTTCTTTATTGCATCATACATTACTAATGGACTCTGTGTTTAATGGCGAGGGATACTACAGTGTTAGTGACCCACTGACCAACTTGTGAATGTGTGTGTGTGTGTGTGGAGAGTAGTGACCGCTGATGTGTCTATATAGTCCAGTGTTGACAAACTGCACGGGGCGAGTTGTTTATAATTATGAATAGTTAAAATCCCCAGTTAATTAGATGATTTTATATAAGCCTTCTAAACAGCGAGGTGCAGATCTATATCAGGTCTTCCGATATCGTTTGGATGAGTTACACTTGTCATAAGTTGCTTAATGAGGATTTAATACATGATATACATTTGGTTGCCGTCTGACAGTTTAATTAAATTTAAAATTTAAACTTCAATTTTGACCTTTTATTTTATTTTAATGACATGAAAGTCAATCTATTACATTTTCTTTGATATACTGACGAAAAAACGTGTAGATGTAATGTTCCACAGCTAGTGTACCATGCTTGCCTAAGACATTCATGGGAGAACTTGAATGGACGGGTCTGTAGATGGAAAGGACTCTAATCATGGCAGAGAGAACCAGAGATATATTGTTGTCAGATCATGTGTAGTGAGCCAACACTCTGACTAAAGAACGGGTGAATGTGAATCCAAAGGGCCAATAGTGAGAATCTTTTCGAGTACTTTAAATGAAAGTACCATGAGATTCACGCCACCCTAAACTGGAAAAACCAAATACTAAAAAGATCTACTGTAACGTCATAAAACTGTAGTCATACACATTTTGTTTTATTATTATTGTTTTAGATATCAATGTATTGTTTCTTTACTTAACAGGTTGCTTACATTAAAATAACACTAACCACGAAATTCTGTTTGTTTATTTTGTAACCAGGAATTCTAAATGTGCTTAGCTCTTTACTTTAAGAAACTTGTATCTTTATTCCTTTTGTACAGTATGTAATTGTGGGTGGGTTGATTGAGTAGTATCCGGAACCTAGGGTCGTGAGTTCAAAACCATATTGTAAAGTTTAAGTTTCCCTTTCAGATCTATTGGGCAGATAAGGTTAAGGTTATCTATTTCTTAGGCCAATGGTTAACTAGTGTCACGTGGCCAACACTACGAACAACCTCCTTTACTTTCAGCTACTACTTTCCATTGGGTTGAACCAGAGGCGCTTTAAAAATCTAGAAATTCAAAATCCCAGAGATTTGACCACAGGATCCCAGGTTAGGAAGCCAACCGCTTAACCACTCAGCCACAGCGCACCCTATAGTTCAGGCCTTGAAAATCTATACGGTTACTATGGAGATGTGCAGGTTCATAGACTAATAATAATAATGGTAAATACGAAAAAAAAATCATTATGGGTATCTATCAAGTTCAATTTTTTTCAACATTTTTCATTTGGATAATTTCATACTATAGGTTAATCACGGTAATCTGCCCTTGTTTATACTTCTACTTTCTATAAAAAAAAAACATTCAGTAAGTGAGACAAAGAAGACAAAGCGATGTGAAGAAATGTGGTGGCGGTATAATGGAGCTTAAAAAAAATACAACAAAAAAAAATTTGTAGAGATTTTAAAATAAACAGTAAAACTAATAAAACTAATAAATGTCAATGTCGCCAAATTAAACGATCACTATAGCCAACAAAATAATAAAATGACTTCATGCTAGAAGCGAATGACTTTAGAATTTTAAGTTTACTTATCAATACCTCCCTTAATTTATACAACGGATTGAACGGATATACCCAAAAAACAAAGCTCGATATTTTTAGTTGGATAAATCTCCAATACAAAAAATTCCGTAAACAGGAGTCACCAAAAAGAGAGCTTGCAGTTTACGGATTGGCCTCTATGTATGAAAATGTCCACTAAAGTAGTTATACTTTGTTGGATGTTAAAGCAATTAGAAAAAAAAATGAATATAAATAACACAGAGCATTGGAGTAAATACAAAAAGCCCAAACTAAATTCTCTCCTAATGGCTTTCTCAATTTAGTGATTGACATCAAAAACAAATAAAGCTTTAGGATTTATTAAAAGAAATTTCTATATTTCAAATAAAGGACACACACTAACCATGAGATTTATCAACTGTATGAGGACCCTTCAATAGTGACCGAAATAAAGAACAGACTACGTTGGGCAGGTCACCTTGAAAAAATGCCAGATAACAGGGGAGCGAAGATCGTATACCGACAAAAAACAAAAGGCAGGCGACCCAAAGGCAGACCCCGAATGCGTTGGATTGATGATGTGGAAGCAGATCTGCAACAGCTTGGGGTTAGGGCGTGGAGACGAAAGGCCCAGGAGAGTTCCGAATTGAAGAATGTGTGCAAGCAGGCCAGAGCCCTTCATGGGTTGTAGCACCACTGGGATGGCTGGATATTTCAAAAAGAACAAAAAACTAAAATGTTATTTAACCTTAGTACGGCCAATAATAGAAGACACATTCTTTGTATAGTGTTTGTTGTTTGTCAAGTGGTAAGACAAGAAAATAACACATTTGTAAGGTTAGTTAAGCATGTGTAAAGAGCTCTACCTGTAGACTAAAATAGTGACACGGCTCAAATGTTTCTTAACACGTTTTTTTTTTTGGTTACTAAACAAAAACAACAACGGATCTGTTTCTTAAATGAGATTTCAATTTTTACTGTAAGATGTTTCATACTCGTTATATAGAAGTCAATATAATTTTTTTTAAAAGTACTATTCTAATCTAAAGGTATTAGAACTAATTCAAGGCAAAAATAACAAACACATTTTTAAAAAAAGATTCTTGTGCAGTGGTGTTTATGTAAGAAACATCTTCTTACTGATTTTATTGTGAAGAAATATTTTTACAATGTTAAAAGAATTAGTTCGAACCGTAGGCCTACAGTTGGATAGATTAGCTAAGTCTAGATCAAACAAATCACCACACCAAAGAAAAAAGTTATGAAAAGTTGTTAAGTTTTATTTTTGGTTTAGCTCAACTATCTTTTGAAATTAGGTGATAGCCTTTTAGTTGAACTAGAAAGTTTGATTTATTGTTTGGTATAGTTTAACTATATTTTGTAATTGGTGCTAATCTTTTAGTTTAACTACTTCATTTTAGATGAAACTTAGTTTTAGTTTAACTTGTTCAAATTTAGTTTAGTTCCCATCACTACTAACAAGGCGTTACTTCCAGTCACCATGAACATTAAGGAATACAGTATTTTACCCATCTGTGACCTACATATTTTGCGCAGATATAACTATTTTCCACTGGTGGTCTATTTAGACTATGTTAATGAGGACTATTCAATTATCTACCTGAACAGGAAAAACATTTAGCATATCTTCTTGTTGTTATTTTTTTTTTAAATACAATAACTCTTTATACAAGTTATAGATTGAATATTTATCTCTTAATAACTAATGAATTTTATATTCAACGAATAATGCCTACATGCGGAAGTATCTTAAGTATGGTCTGTTGAAGATAAATATTTTGTAGCTCTCTTGCCAAATTTAAATTAATTTTTTTAACTTAAAAAATTATAATGGTGAAAGTAGAGTTTTCCTAGTTTTCCATGAAGATGCCAGTTAAATGGAGGTATTGTAATAAAGAACAACACTAGTCTAATTACATTTATCTCTACCACAGAAAGTAATCATTCTTTTACTCTTTGACATAGTTTATCTGAATATTTTAAATACAAATAGACATGAAAGTAACTGTTCATAGACATAGAATAAATTTAAACAAAGAAACTGACAATGATGAGGTGATGTTTGTGGGGCTAGATTTTTTAGTCGAAGGCTTGACTACGGCTTCGGGTTGAGCTTTAGTCATTAGATGTTTCTTTTATGCTCTGACTTTAGAAAAATCTAGACAGCCTTCCCTAATTTGAAACTGTGGAACAAAGAAAAAAGAATTGTAAATATAAAGTGTCTTAAAAATGTCTTAGTACTATTTTATTACTCAGACGACACATTTTTAAGACATATTAAAAGTACCAAATTCTTGTGACAGTTGAGAATAGCAAATCATGAAATCTCTACATCTACCGACTTTTTAATAGCATATTTTATATAGAGACTAACTAAGCCATATTACAATGCTTTTAAAATCTAGAAGTATTGCATAAGCCAGAGTGGGCAAATCACTACCCGAGGGCCACATGCCGGATTTTTTTATTTTTTTTTGCGGCCCATTGGACATCTACAAACAATTAGGTGTGCCCACAAATGATACAAATATCACATGCACATATATTTTAAATATATGATTTTAAAGCTGCATTGAATATAAAACATTATTGACCCAATTATCTCAGTGATAAAACGTATAGCTATGGATCATAAGTTAATCATAACCATAAGCAGTTCCGAGCAGTACTTGAAGATTTGGAAACAAAACAACCCAATGATCGGTACCACAGTAGTATCAGACTTCATGCCAGGGGCGGACTGGGTATCAAAATAGGCCCGGGCATTACCATAGAAACCGGCTCACAAATGGCATGTCATATATTTTCGGTGGTGGTGGTGGGGGGGGGGGTTACACCACTTCGCAATATCTTGCATCTTGAGAGCCACATCACCGAAAAGTTACAAAAACAAAATGAAATTGTTCTGAAACTATTTTGGTAGAAACATATAAGTTAAATGCTTAATTAATAGGTTTTTAGACAATTATATATTTGTACACGTCAGAAAATAACCACACAACAGTGTAAGTCGCTTTAACAACGACTCATTTTGTGGTCTCTTTTTGGTAAAAAATTCCATAAATCCTCCATCTAGGCGTAGTTTGACAATTTTTTTTTTATTCGCGACAAAAACTAAGAACGACGCTATATTTATGTTATATTGCCGTTTTATGTTGTTTTATAAGCGTCCAGCCATTCCTTCTTTATAAAAATAAATATCTTGTTTTATTATCATGTTCAACAAAAAAAAAAAAAGGAAAGATAGGTTCACACAGATGTTAAAGATCATAATACCAATCCACCAGAGAAATGAGGGCTCAAAAGTAGGTACAGATATGATACTTTTTTTTTCAACCTTTTTTTTTTTTGTTTAGAAGTAGTATTTGCACTTTGTGCCGACGTTTTCGCGTGCCGGATGGAACCACGTAGCGGGCCGAATCTGGCCCGCGGGCCGTATTTCAAGCATCACTGCTCTAGACAGTACACACCGCCAAGGGACGGCTAGGGAGTCCGGGGGAGCGCCGCGAGCTCAGCCAGTGGGGCTATAACTATTTCCGTTATTTTAAGCTTTAAAAAATGCATATTCTGAGGCATCAACAGTGCAAGTAGACTGCTACTCTTCCGCTAAAAAGATTCAAAAACCAAGTCTGCTATTCACTTGAGTCCAGCGACTGGTAGAAAATGGTAAAAGGATTAATATAGTTTTTGTATTGGAGGGGGAAGGAAACCACAAATCCCATTTTGGCTACGCTCATGAATTTGGTGACTGTAGTTTGCTTAAGTTGGCTGCACTGGGGCAGTAAGTAAAGTTTCCCTTTCAGGCAATGAGGTCTGAGGCAAGTGATGGTTTGAACCCCTCCCATCCCGGCTACGACCATGTTTTATATGATAGTTGTAGGCCTAAGCCTAAATCTCTACAAAATATATAGAGTTTTATAACGCATCGAAAACTGGATGTGTAGGCCTATATTCGTAGAATTACATAATTTGTAGGCCTATATGAATATACCATGAACCATTATTTATAGATATATATATAGATCAAAATCTCCCTTCATTTATTATAGGATGTGACAGCGCTATATAAATTATTGTAATAATTTTCATCATTAATGACTTTATACTAAGCATAAGTTTGCCATCAGGGGCGTAGCTAGGAATTTTCCATCGTTTGAGGGCCCGGGGGCTTTACCTGTCCGGGGGCCTAGCATTTTGCGTAATATTTAATTCTTAATGTAAAAAACACTAATTTGGGGGCCCCCCTCAAGTGAGGGCCCGGGGGTTTTCAAATTCTCCCCCCTCCTCCCCCCCCCATCTTAGCTACGCCACTGTTAGCCATTAATTATAATAGTATAAAAATTGAATTAGATCTAGATTTATTTTCAATTAAATAATATTTTTTGTAAGCCTTAAGTGTAGTATTTTTATATCTATGTTATTAAAAATAAACAAAATGAACCTTACTTTTATTTTTAATCGCAGAAAGTAGAACTTTATAAACATATTGAGCTGTGAATAAGTTGTGTGGCTTGCGATTTCGCGGCTGTGTGTATGTGTTAAAGTGAATCAATATTAAGTATTGTTAAAGAGCTAATTGTCGCGCCTTTTTTTTTTTGCTGCGTTATATCAATGCTTTCTAACTTAATCTATCTCATCCCCCTTTGTCGTTAACTTTCAATGGAACCATCAAAAGACAGGGGAGGAAAGGAAGCAAAAAAAAAATGCTAGTTCCATTTATCAAAGGTCCATGGCGACCAGCAAAATGATTAGGCCAAACACAACCTCGGAGACATCAAAGTAGTGTTGAAGTCCATGCCGCTCGTGCATAGCAGAAGTCTAACGTTTTGCAAATGAAAATATACGTACAGTGTATATATAGTGTATTTTTTTTATATTCTTGTTGAATTTCAAACAAAATTAATTGTAATAGTAATAAAAAAAAACAAAAAAAAAACAAAAAAAAAACAAGAAAACGTGTTCGGGCCTTTGTGTCTTGCTGCTTTTACTTTTTTTTTTTAAGTTGTCTGCATTGAAATTTGTTTTTCTTTGGTCGCGACCAGACCGGCCCATTTGGTACCGGCCCACCGGGCATTTGCCCGTTTGCCCATATAGCCAGTCCGCCCCTGCTTCATGCTTTCCACCATCACTTTGCACATGAAATGTTTGTGCCTGTTAAGCCTTTTCAAACAAAGCTTTCCTATTTCTCCGGGAAAACAAGTGAAAACAGGTGTTATCATTTTCCTTTGTTGGAGGGTGAAACTATTACTATTAAATTGGTTGAAAAGAACAAGACTTTTAGGATTCCTTGATTGTGGAATTAGAAACCAAATTTTAAGACGTCAAGAACTAAGAACTTTCCAATACCCTCAGTTCACCAATTAGTGGAGATGCTAATTCAGCTCCAGGGAACATTAAAATAAAAGTAAAGTTCCCCTTTCAGACCTTGGGCAGATGATGTAAAGGTCATCTGATTCTGTGGCCTATGGTTAATGAGAGTGTCATGTGGCCAGCACAACGACCAACCGCCTTGACGTTTCCCCAACTAATGTCAGGTACCCATTAGAGCTGGGTGGACTCAGATGCGCCCAAGGATCCCGAAATTAAAATCCCAGTCTTCACCAGGATTCGAACCCGGAACCCCCCGGTTCAAACGCCAGGCGCTTTACCGCTCAGCCACCGCGCCAGGGAACAAACTTCCAAGGAAATTATCTCCGCGAAAATTTTATAAGTGCCAGAAGATGTCTTTCCACAGTTTTAAATATTTTGCAGCTAAATTTAAACATTATTTATGTCTACATACATCTATGGACCAGCATTTTCTAGTTTGAAGAAAAGCAAGTGTAAGAACAGTTCGATGCTGACTGTAATTCGACAGCTAGTCCCACATTTCCGGAGCATGCAGGTGTGTAAACAGTGAAATACTACACATTAAGTACAACTGTACATTTGTGGTAACGAAACGAAATGTAAATGTATAATACAGTATAAATGTGAATTAAAAGATATTATACACAGTTAGCTAGCGTCTTATTCTAAGTTGTAGGTACATGTTATATATCACTACATATGTCTTACATCCAACTCTCTCTCTCTTTCTTTCTCTCTCTCTCTCTCTCTCTCTCTCTCTATCTCTCTCTCTGTCTCTCTCAATTTTAAATTCTTACTTTTTCAATGGCTCCATTGAGCCCTTTGCCTAACATCAAACCACATTTGTTTGTCGCCACAAAATCTGAAAAAAAAATGTGATATAATTTTAAACAAGAAATGGCCGATAATACGCCAAATTTTTTTTTTTTTTTTTTTTTTTGTATTGGATTTTTTAGTTTTCTTTTTTCCGTCTGCGCTTGTTATCATAAACAAGTAGTCTTTGTGTCTATGTTGTCTTTCCCACGTCTTTTGCAAGAGTTCTTCAGCAGCGACTTTAGAAGTCATTTTCTGACAGCTGTTTTCCTTTTTGCATTTGCCACAAGTTGACACAGTGCAAGCGGGGGAACCTATGTTATGGCGGCAGAGGCGTAGTGAGGGTGGGGGGAGCAAGAGGAGCACGATGCCCGGCGCCACACGCAGAGAAGATCCAAAAAAATGTCTAAATATTTTAATTAGTTAATACATACTATGGTTATTTAAATTATCCAGTTATTAGATACATTTATAAGCCAATATTTCTATGTGATGTTATGTTATATAGATACGGGGTGGGGTGCCAATAAAGTGATTTACTAGAATTAATAATGTTGTGGGAATCGTTTACTGTCTCGGTTGTCGTTCTTATGTTTACATGTGCTAGTAACTCGTCCGTAGGAATGTGTTCACAAAATGTTCGACATGTGTGTTGTGTAGTTATCTCAGTGTATTATACCAATACTATAGAGACAGGGATTGTGTTATGTTTATAACAATCACTTTTGGCTTCCCCCCCCCCCCCAAACGTGATAGGTATCTTAACTAGCGCTGTTGTGGAATAATAACCACCGGCAGACAATGGTTTTGTCTGCATCAGGTCTGGCAAAATATGTATGTCGCAATTGGATCTGAGTAGCCACGAACAATGCGATCATCTTCAATCTTCAGATTCGAAGACATTGTCTTAATTGATCATATCATTTTAGCCGATTAAATAATATTGAATATACCTATAGGGTTGAGTTAGGTTAGCCTAAACTTATAAATTACATAAATTCCTTCAGAGAAGAAGAGATAATTGCATTCTAAGCGTATCTATGAGCTTATCTAGTCATGCATGTCAAGTGGAGACTTCTCTTCTAATGTATTGGTTTTCTCTGTAGATTCAAGTGATCCGTTCAAAGTTTTATTGGCACTAGTGAAGGAACAGAACTTCTGAGAATGTGTACTACCTTATAGAGCAAGAAAAAGTCCTCGCTAAAAGAATCGGCCATATTTCCAGTTCTCGGACACTTACATATGCAATCAGTACGTTACTTGTTAAGATGAGCTCTTTTGTTTTACAGTCATCTGAGTTATGTGTGGGCAGTTGTTACCCATCTATCTAGGTATGTGTTATTCCTGCTGTTTTAGCGGATCTATTAATTCACCCATCTATCTAGGTCTGTGTTATTCCTGCTGTTTTAGCGGATCTATTTATAAACCTATCTTATTTATTTTGATGTATCATACTCTCTTGTTTTCAGTAAAAATCTGATTGGACACGCGCAACGTTATCTTAATGTAGCAAGAGCTGGTACTGCATGGGGCATTCTGGTGCTAATTACGGCCCATTGTTTTTATTTATAACTCAAGTAGGCCACTTGTATTTCGTTGGTCTTCGCGTACTAGATTAAGTCGAGGCTATCTCTTTCAATTACAGGATGGCTGCCTGGTCTTGCGGTATGCGCTCTGGACTGTCGTTCTATTGTCTCGATGGTCCAGTGTTCATACTCTGCCCGCTGCCATTCCCTTCGTCCTGCGGGAAGTATCGACTAGGAAGTAGATTATCTTCAACTCTGAAGGAACATCGGAACAATTAAAGTAAACATTAAAGATCCTTTGTCATTGCGGTATTGTATTAAGTCATTGCCAGTTTCTGGTACTTCATTGGTCACTGCGGTATTAAGTCATTGACTATTTCTGGTACTATATTAGTCAATGCGGTATTAAGTCATTGCCTTTGGTGGTACTCGATTAGTCAATGGGGTTTTATTAAGTCATTGACAATTTCTGGTAATTCATTGGTCAATGCGATACTAAGTCGAGGGTGTTTCATTGTCAATTGCTGGTACTGTGATAGTGTTTTTATTTTGAGTGACTAGTTATGTTATAAGGACAAACTAGTTGACCTATATTGTTGTAGCCTTCATATTTGACTGACCAGTGTTTCAATAATGACTGTGTCAAAGTGTATCGGTAAACAATAGAGTACTGAGGTGGACAGCGAGTACTGAAGGATAAAGAATGTCAAACAAATTAAGTGATGTGCTTAAGATTCATATTACAGGTCTTTAGTCATTGCAGTACTAAGTCGAGGCTGTTTCATTGACAATTGCTGGCACTTTGTTGGTCTATGCAGATTTAATCACGGTTGTCTTTCTGTCAATAAGTATCAAACACACTGAACCCTTACCGCCAAGCCTTTGTGTAGCTGGTATTAGCACTTTGTTGGTCACTGCTGTACTCAGTCCACTTGTTCCACGGTCAATTAATTGACCACTCAATGTCCCATCAAAAAGAACTAAAATTTCTAGAAAGTTGTCCACCTGTGTAACAAGATGAAATCAATATTATTTACAAATCTACCAATTGGACGAAAACTGTATGAACTTTTGGTTCTTCTCTTATGTTATAAATGGTTAACTCTGTATAAAAATAAACTGAAAATCATTTTCTTTAAATAAATTTACGCAATGTTTTAAATTAGGCTTTAAAGAAATGCATAAATTACTATGTGTTGTATTTCTTCTGTCTCAAAATTTAGATCTGGAAACTTTCGGATTTTTCTTCACAAATAAAGATTGTTACTTCTTATCGCAAACCTCTGGATGTAATGGCTGGCAGGGTTTGAACTTTGGATCATTGGATTAAAAGTCTAACCTAGAATTTGATAATTGTACTATCTTATCTTATTTGTTACAGACGTTACTTCAAAAAAGAAAATGACTACGTCCTACTAAAGGTGTTACTCTAATCAATCAGATCTAATCATTCCCTAGTGCCATTAGAGTATGCCATTAGAGTATGGAATAGGTTGCCTGAGCTAGCCAGGAAAACCAGTGACTTGGCAGAATCTAGGAAGTTGGTTAATATGTAAGACTGAATGCATGACGCGTATCGTAAGCATCTTTTTTTTTTTTTTTGAAGTATTGAAGTACCGTCTGTGTTATATAAGATCAAATGTGAGTATGCAGTTTGTTATGAAAACACCTACCGGCAGTGCTATAGAGGCTTGAGTACTGCCTGCTAGTCTAATTTTGGTGAGCTCATCAACAGCTGCAGTATACAAGTTGACAGTGTAGATGCCATTATCTAAAGAGAAAACAAATAGTATTTAATTAAACCAATTAGTTTCATAAGAAATGTAAAGCTCTTTTACAGATCTCTATTTTTAGTAAATATAATTTCATAGTTTAATAAAAAATATTTATAGTATTCGTTTCTTTATCTTGGGGAAGTATGAGGGAGAAAAGAGTTTTCAAACAATTTTTAAACTCAGTGTTTGGTTGTTAGTGAAAAAAAAAAACCATGCTGAGAATCAAGAAGTTAGTTTCAGTACCGATATGTTTGAAAGAGTAGAAAAGGTTTGTAAATAGAAATGGAAGTCATTGCCCGTGGTAGAGGAGTGGTAGAGCTCTAACATATTGTAATGACTCTGACTTGCGCACCATCATTCAGGCTAGTGCACAGGTGCGCACCTCTAGTGAACGGACTAGAACAGGATATTGACATTGTGAGACTAACGACATCCGCCCACGTTGAGAGCCAAGATGGAGAAACAGTGCTAAATGAAGTTGTTGTTTTATGTAACTGTGATGTCGTGTAAATAAACATCTTATGTCTCGTTGAGTTGCCTTCCTTTAAAGTTATTACAATATGCTACGGACTAAGCAATCACCTAAAGAACTTTCGCGCAACGTTTCACTGCTATTTGGTCAGACAGTGCTGATATGTATAAGGAGCTATAGATCAGTGGTCTTCAACCGTACATAAACGCCCCACCCCAAGGGAGGCGATTTCATGATAACGGAGGACGCTGGGAGCCAAAGGGGCTGTATAGGGGCACTGGACACTAAAGGGTCTGTATAGGGGCACTTGGGCACGCAGAGATAATAATAATAATAATAATAATAATAATCTTTATTGTCCGTGAGGAAATTTGTCTTACAATTTGTGCATTACACCAAACAAAACATCAAGCCTAAAAAAAACATTCATACCTGACTCATTCAAAATTTACATGTGAAAAAATAGTTTATGTTTATATCAAATTATTTCTATTCAATGATTTCACCGCCAGGGGAACAAAAGAGAGCTTGTGTCTGTTAGTCTTTGCTATCGGTGTCTTGTATCTCTTTTGTGATGGTAAAATCACAAAATCCTGACCCAAAGGGTGATTTTTTATTTCCAGAATCTTTTTAGCTTTTTTGTGAATGTTTGTCTCAAACAGCTGCCCGAATGAGGTTTGGTTTTTTCCGATAACTTTACCAGCAGCATTTAGAATTCTTTGGAGTTTCTTTTTATTTCTAATGCTCAGATTGCCATACCAGGCTGTCATATTAAAACTTAAAATATTGCAGATGTGGGCGTGATAAAACATAGCCAATGCCTTTTCACTAACATTAAAAGAGGACAGTTTTCTCAGTAATCTTAATCTTTGCTGCCCTTTTTTGCTGATATAATCAGTATTTGCAGTAAAATTTAGTTTATTGTCTAGGATAGTGCCAAGGTATTTAAAGGTTTGCACTATCTCAATGGTCTCTCCAGCAACAGAAACAATTGTATTTTCCTTCTTTTCCCTACGAAAATCAATTATCATTTCTTTAGTTTTTTTGACATTTAAAAATAAGAAATTATCCTTACAGTATTTCTCAATGTGTTCTATTTCTCTGAAATACTCATTTACGTCTGAGCTCTCTGAGAGCAGGGCTAGAAGAGCCGCATCGTCAGCGAATTTTGTGAAGGAACAAAAAGGACTATCTGACTGAAAATCATTAGTGTACAAAATAAACCACAACGGAGACGTCACAGCCCCCTGGGGTGCCCCTGTGTTAACTATACGTGCATTTGATACTACCTTGTTTACCCTAACCCTCTGAGGTCTTTGTGTCAAAAATTCGTTTGCCCATAGTATTATGTATGGACTAATCTTTAACGTTTTCATTTTGTCTATAAGTAAATGAAGTTGAATAGTATTAAAAGCAGATGAGAAATCAATAAATAACAGTCTTACATAAGTGTTAGGTAAGTCCAGGTGTTTGTATACACAATTTAAAATACTTAGAATGGCATCGTCTACACCTTTACCCTTTTGGTAAGCAAATTGTAAAGGGTCCAACTTATTACAAAGATCATTCAGAAGAAACATTTTAACCAGTTTTTCTAAACATTTAGACACAATTGAAGTAAGAGAAACAGGTCTAAAGTCATTCATTTCCTTTGGTTTGGAAACCTTTGGTACAGGTACAATTATGGACGACTTCCACACAGATGGTATCTCTTGGTTTAATAATAATGAAGATAATATAAAACAAACTGAAGGCACCCTAAAACAAAAATGAAATCATTTCATTGTTTCCCGTTGATCTTTGCGTACTATTGACCACTGTGATATATTGTAATTTGTGTCTTTGATCCAAAGAGCTTGTGTACATCACGTTAAACTCATCTCCATGTTCTTTGCAAGCCGATGAGTGGCTGTGAATGGCTGATCTCTTACTGCTTTGGCCTGTATGAGATCAGCTCCTCATTAAGACTCAGTTAAGGCTATGTGGGACACTAAATTTGGGTAAAAAGGTCTAAAATTTGGATTTTCAGTTTTTACCTAATTTAAATAGCCCAACCATTTCTGGACATGAAAATATAATTTTTTCGATTGGCAAATAATTACTTATTTTTTTATAATTTTTTTTTGTAAGGTATTTACATTAGTTTTATCTAAATTTGTCTTCTTTTCTTTTGATTTTCTCAAAATACTATGTTTATTCACTTTTTTTTTACTACTCCTTCACTAATTCTGCATAGAATTCAATCAAACTTGTCCAGCTTATTGTTTATACTATGTACAACAACTTCTATAGAACATTTTTTTAAGTTTGAATTAATATTTTGTCTTAATTGCAAGAAAATATTTGAAAAAATTGAAAAAAAAAAATTAGCAAGGTTAAAAAAAAATTATTAAAAAAATTTTTTTTTTACTATATTCAGAAACTATTCTATAGAAAATGTTCTGGAATCATTGGTCTACACATTGTATATTTTTGTTTAGCAATAGCTTAAATAGTTTTA
Source organism: Biomphalaria straminea (assembly GCA_021533235.1). Classification (NCBI taxonomy): domain Eukaryota; kingdom Metazoa; phylum Mollusca; class Gastropoda; family Planorbidae; genus Biomphalaria; species Biomphalaria straminea. The sequence continues at coordinate 12,727 of JADKLZ010078003.1, read as the reverse complement.
AAGCCTTAGCGATTTAAAAATACTATACAAAAATCCAATATGGCGGCCGTTGCCATGACAACCATTAATAAGAAAACATTTTTAACCACACTTTTTAAAATGGTTATTCATAGGGAGTATACAATTAAAGTTTGGAGTAATTTAATTGATAAATAAAAAAAAAGGTGTTTAGTGTCGTACAAGCTGCAGGTTGTATGAGGTCGAAATGGCTTATTACATTGACGTGTGCCCTTTATTTATCCTTAAGGAGCTACTTTGAGTCCACACAAGTTAAGGGAGACAAAGACGAGAGAGATTGATGGTGGACAATGAAATACTACTAACTGTAGGACACAGTGACCTCAAAGGTTGGGACACACACTCTGGGGAAGTAGTCGTTGGTCAGTATAGTGATGGTTTGTCCATTCTGGAACAGAAAAACAAACAAAACATGTTCATCTTCTTATCTTATATATTACAGACGTTACTTCAAATAAGAAAATAATTACATTTTTTATGTGTCAATCTAGTCATGCATGTTAATTAATGACTTAAACTCTGCTAATCGTTGGTTTTCCTGACTGATTCAGGCAACCCGTTTCATTTCAAATGGCACTAGGGAATAAGGAGCACTCAAGCGTATGGAATAAGAAATATGTCTCTACCTTTGTGCCTTTCTGAGTATCCCAACATATACAGTATCAATGCGACACTAAAAAGGTCACAACTTGGATGGGCGGGACATGTAGTCAACATGCCAGACAAACGCCTTTCTAAGCATAGGAAAAAATCTACATGATTGACTAACCATGGCAGTGTGTATTTTCTCGCCTGACCACTCAACACACAACAAACACTATCGCTTGGTTGTATTGTCATGACTGACTACAAGTAGCCTAGCCTTACACTAACCATTTGATCAGCCAGACACAAGATCTATCGGTATTTACTTTTTGGGACAGGGTGGGGTGCGGATGAAGATGCTACTTTTGTTTCAAAGTTGGTTGTCCTAATATAAGGCTGTACCGAAGTGACTACGCATCACTAAGTCTAGTAGCTACTGTAAGAATGAAACAATACTATTGGTTAGGTCTAGATTGGCTTTCGGTATTGTTAGGGAAGTGACGTATGCCTATCCTACAAACACAATTTCAAGAATCCCGTTGTTTTTTGTTTGTTTGTTTGTTTGTTGTTTTGTTTTGTTTTTTAGATGTCAAGAATTTTTTTCTCTCTAATATGTTACGGTTTCTAAGCATTTCAATGAAAAATGGTTAAATGTTCACGATTGCAACTTTTTACGCAAGATTGAATTATGTCGATAACTCAAATTCGACAATTTCCTTTAACGCTTACCCTATATCCTGCAGCCAGTATTCGTTGTTATTATTATTATTATTTCATTAGGATTGTCGTAAAGCACTGGTTTTGAATGTTTTCGTGTGTGAATGTTTATCAAATTTTTTATCTATATTGTTACTGTACAGTAGTTACGCTGAGACTATCAATTTTAGTCAAACTGAATTTCCATTTGATCGGTATATCATTGGATCAATAGAAATTATCTATCTTATTGGCGTATCTAGTTTTATAGCTCAAACTCTTAATTCATCTTATCACTGCTATTATGAATTTAAATATGAACAAAAACAAGATTTTTATAAGATGCATAAAAATGTGAGATAATAAACAGGGGCTTCGATCAAACCACAGACCTAAAAATGTATACGTTAAATGTAAGGCTAATTAACGCAACTCACCAATGGTTTGTTCCACCTGAACACCACTGACAAGGCGAAAGGTGATCTCAGCTGATTGGCGTTAAGGAAGTAGTTATATACGTAAGAGGGATTTTGGGTCACAGGATCGGTGCTGAGGAGACATGCATTGAAAAACTGTCAGTTACAATAAAAATCGCCAATCGATTTTCAATGTTCGATGTTTTCTTTCTTTAATCGTCGCTCTACGTTTTATAATACTGCGCTCCCAGATAGTCCAATACAACCGCTACAAAGACATTATCAAAAGCTCCTTCGAGAAATGCGGTATCGACATTCACGGCTGGGAAGCACTAGCTCTCGATCGCTCCACATGGCGTGAAGCTGTGAGTCTCGGAGTCTCAAGATATGAAGCAAGAAGAGTGGCCAGGGCGAAAGAGCGCCGAACCAACAAAATGCTGAGAGAAGAAGCAGCCCTATCTGCTACTGACTTAACCCACCCATGCCACATATGCCACCGGCTTTTCAAAGCGAGGATTGGACTTAACAGTCATCTTCTTTGAGTCCATAGGAAATGAGAAATGTGCTCATCTTCGACTACGAAGGAGGATATATACTGGCTAAAAATGTGAGCTAAATACAAAAGGTATAAAAACAAAACTTATCTATATCTAAAAATGAATTACTCTTATAATCTTGCCATTTCTTCATCAGCAAAACATGGGCTGATTCTTGACACGGATCTCGAAAACGGCTCTAACGATTGTGAAAGTTTATGTTTAACTTTGGGAAAAGAATTACTAGTTAATTGGGTTCACTGGTGGGATGGACCGTTTTTATTATTTTATGATCTGCAGAATTAAATTTAATATAATTTGTAGGAACTGACCTTCTATACCTTGATCATACACCAGCAGATATTCATGATTAAACAGCTCATTAAATAAATAATGTTTGTTAGTTTGTTTTTATTTTTACTTGTTTCTTATCGACTACATTTGACTATGACGGACTCAGAGAAACGTCTGTACAATAAGGAAGCTAAAGTCTCTTAAAAAAAGAGTTTCTATCGGATTGCTCTGTGGAAGGTGAAATGCCAAAGTGTTATTTTCCCACACAGAACAACTAGAATTTCACTTGCCGGAAAAGTGTGTTTGTGATGGGATCATTATCTATCTGGTCTCTACTATGAAAACGGGTGAAAAAATATAGGGGGGGGGGGGTTCTGAGACAATGCGTCTGGTTGTGGGGTGTACTTATGTGGGCCGTTCTATTTAAGGTCGCCAAAAAGAGGGTTTGAACGAGCCAAATATTAAATTATTCCAATTGAAAGGACTACATTTTGAAATGGAGATGTTTGGCTACGTAGAAAAAACAAGTAAAAATGGTTTTAGAATGGACCTCATTCACCAATCGTAAACAAACATAATTTAGCTACATGATTGTCTATCTCTTCTATACAAATTATGATCTTTTTTTCATACACAATGGCTATAACGGGACTGTTTTTTTTTTTTTATCGTAGTTTTATCAATACTATCACGTGTCTAAATGTTGTTTGTTTACGATCGGTGAATGAGGTCCATTCTCTTGCCTTGAAGTATGTCTATGTGAGCGTGCAATTATAACGCGGGCCACTGAAGGATTAAAAAGCAAGTGAAGTTATCACTATTTCGACGCAGTGAGGTCCGGGTATCAGCTAGTTGAAATACAATTGCTTCATAAGATGTAATAGTAATTACGGCGATTGCTCACTTAAGCAGCATCGAAATGTGCTCGTGAAGGCAGTGAACATACCTAAAGATTCCCCTGCCTCCTAAGACAGAGACACCAACGGTCTGGAAGTAGTAGTCGAGCTTAGGTAGCCCTAGTTTCTCAGAGGAGGCAACAATAGGATACGTGTTGAAATCTAAGGTTACTGAAGCACGGCAGGACAAATCTGAAAACAATTGTGTGCGCTTTAGAAAAGATTTGTATGAAATAAATATAAATTAACCCTATTTGCAATTCAATCTAAGTTTTAACCATTATGCATAATATGTTGATTTTTAATCACCTTATCTACTCAGCTTATAAATTACAGTGTGGCTTCGACAAGATAACGTACCAAATGTAATCATTTCATTCTAGACGTGGTTGCTTAAACTTTTCACTGGCTGATTCAAACAACCTATTTCATGCGCTAAGGCACATGGGAAGAGCACTTCCAAGGATTCGCCCTAGCATTTGGAGTAAGATTTGTGCTTTGAAACTATCTACGTTTGAAAGTGTAGTTGTTGTTTTTCCCGCGTGGTTTGCTCTATGGCTTTATCGTCTCCATGACCCAAGGTTCGAACCCTTCCCGTTGCCGTCCTATATGAGGTTTGGGCTAGAATATAAATTGAATCCTGAATGAACGCTCTGTGCCTGTAACTACAAAGTGTCAATATACTAGATATGAAATAATGAATCTGATATGAACTGATTCGTAATGTTAAAATTTAGTAACAGTTGCAATACAATAGATGTCTTGGCACAGACTGTTCAAGAGCCTACAGCTCAGCAGCAAAAAGCTGGTTAGAAGAATAAGAATTGTGCACCGATCCCATTCCTTTTGATGTGTGCACCAACCCCAACCTGTCATTTGTGCAGTAACCCCAGCTTGTTATGTGTGCACCATTTCTTGTGTCATGAGTTCACCATTTCTTGTGTCATGAGTGCACCAATCTCAAATTTTACGTGTGCATCAATCTCATTATTATGTGTGCACCGATCCCATTAAGTCATATTTATACTAATCCTTGTTTTAATATTTACCTGGGGTCTTATTGTCCAGGTAATTGACACCATTGGGACAGTACGAGGCGAAGATACTGCACTGACATAGCGTGGCGTTGAAGGCTGTACCGTGAGGACATGGGCGATCACGAACGACTACTCCATTAGAGACTGTGTCATACTTACATGGATTGGAGTTTGGCACATCATAACACTTATATAAGGGATCTGCAAACAATAAGATTATGAAGTCACTCGTACACAAATTTTACTTTGTATGATTGTTAAATAAATCTATATATATGCACGAACTGTTGCAAACTCTGCCGCTCCAGAATCGGTTTGATCAGTCACTCCAGATTCTACTCCGTCTCAAGACAAAACCAGTGACTCATCTAAACGCATCCATTGTTTTCAGAGACAGAAGGAGCCATACGTAGATCCCCCCCCCCCTTTTCCAGGCCGGATTTAGCCTTGATCAAACCCAGTTCTATTCACTTTCACCTATCCTTTAGTCTATGGCACCGTAGGACGCCGCACAAGAACTGTTGACCGTCTTTTCTCCATTCCTCTGTTGTTGTTTTTTGCCTTTGATACAATCTCTTTCAATGACATTCATTTATGTTGTCTTCACATCGTTTTCTCTGTCTGTCTCTTCTTTTTCCTGGTATTGTTCTTTGAAGAATGGTTACTGGTTTTGGAGGACTTTGTGATTTGGTCATTGAATTTTAATTTGCGGTTTTGTGACAGATCATCGTTGGGTCCAATCGCTGTGCTAATCCTGTCTCTTTATCTCTTCCTGATGCGGTATTTGTATGCGATACCAAGGATACCAATTCCATTGGGAGAAACCACTACTATCTAGTTATGCAGCCAGTGTCCGAGAATCGCAATATGTAAGAATGAGGCCATGACCAGGGAGCGAATTCATCTGATTTTAGTGTTGAGAGAATCGCCAGTTCTTTTACATTATTTCCCAGACCAAGCTACTTTAGCCTACCATCCCGCGAAGTTTACCATCTAAGTTTTTTTTTTGTGTTATTTTTTTGCTACATGCGTTATGATGCGAGCTTTTTTTAACTGTTGACGATTTCTATGTAAGGACAAGTTTACGTTGTAGCAGTTTCAAAACATTTATTTTACAAAAACTTTACAACTACAACTCTGTTGAACTCCAACTTTTACAAACTTTCTACTATTCGTTTTACGAGCTCTCCAAATTCTAACTCCATCTACAAGTTACAAGTTCCAACTAAAATTAACAAAAAATCAGGCCTTAAACACCCTGAAAAACACCCTATTGAAAAATAGGAGCAGGAAGGACTCAATCCTCCAGTAGCGCTTTGGCAAGAAACTGGGCCGTCCGGCTTAGAGCCTCATGGCTACCATACCATACCATACTCTCGGAGCTGGGGACACTCATACAAGATATGCGACACTGTTTCAACGCTCTCTCCACAGTGGCGGCATCGGGAGTCATAGTTCTTAAACACCTACTTGCACCACCCGTATTTTCTCTAATTCACCTGTTCAAACACACCACGTTCACACTTGTATAGTCTCGCATCTCACAGTCCCCCATCCGTATCGTATCAACAAACATCTTTCTCTTATTGCGCCCTCTCTTCTCTCACTTTGTCACATTTAGATTTTCTGTAGGCGTATGCAAAGATACGTCTGCTTACCATTGGTGGTTCCGAATCGTACACAGTTGGGCTGGTCGATACAGTTTCCTGGTACACATACTCCTCTCAGCTGATCAAATTTGTAGCCAGACTGGCAGCTTTGTTTTACAAATCCAGACTGTTGAGAAAAAGAAAAATTAAGTCTGATTAAGGGGAATATAATGAATGTTGTTTCAAACGAATTTTGACGCAGGCAGGGCCAGAGAAGGAACATTAGAAAACATGTCATAATTTTATTTTTCTAGAACTGTTAACGAAGATTTACTATGTAGATAAAAGATAAATACGAAACTATTTAGACGACTACTAGAGTGGATACCTTATTGAGAGGACAGAGGTAGACGACAAAAAGAAAATCTAAATCGACCACCGGCGGACAATTAAATGGTTATGCGCTCGAATTGACGAAATATGTAGGTCGTAGCTGTGGCTGCGTTGCCACGGGAAATACTGCATTCCTCATTAATCTTCGGACTCGAAGATAAGATATATTGTTAATTATTATTATTACTATGTTTTTTAAACTACAAATAAGAAACATATTATTCTTTTCATTAATATAATAGCAAAGCAATAGATTTTTTCTTAAGCGTAATTTTTTCTACGCATCCAGAATGGTCAGATTTTTACCGTGTTTTATGTGACGTCAGAACCAGCTAAATGTGTAGACCTAGATCTCATTAGTAGCCTACCGACTTGTATGATTGTATCTATTATGTATTATACATTTCAGCACCACGTATCTACGATAGATGTCTGTTGCACAATAAAAGAGGGTTTAATAGTAGATGTAAAGGTGTCTACCTTTCTTTTTTTAAAACTATTGACTTACTGTAGAACGGAAAACCAAACAATTTACAATCTCGTAAAAGAGATAGATCTTTGTCTTAACAGTTAGATCTAGATCTTGTAAGCAAAGGAAAAATACATCAAGAATAGATATTTATCCTTGACTAATCATTTCAGTGTGTATTTTCTCGCCCGACCACTGAACATAAAAAAAAACACTATCGCTTGGTCGTTTTGTTATGACAGGCTACTCGCAACCTGCTAAGGTTCTAGGCTAAAATGTTTGTTTTACATGTTTCGGATGTTCCTTCAGAGTTGAAGATAGTTACTTCCTAGTCCAAACCTCCCGCAGGACGACGGGGGATGGGAGCGGGCAGAGTTTGAGCCCGGGACCATCGATAAATCGAAACGACAGTCCAGCGTGCAAACCGCTCGACCAGCCAGCCTTACACTGACTAGTTTGCTAGAATGATGTTTGACACGATCTATTTACTTTTTGGAACAGGGAGGGCCGGGAGGGGTGTGGATGAAATGGTTACTTTTTTTTTCTCGAGTTGGTTATCCTAATGCTTTTAGATCTAAATATAACAGTACTAGTGACTATTATACCTATGGACTAGGCTGCCACTAAGCCTAACAGCCATTCTAAGAATGAAACATACGTTTTGTTAGATCTAGATTAGCCTTAAGTAAGTAAGTAAAGACGGTTGATCGTGACACTCTTGTTAACCGTGGGCCATAGGAAGTGGCCTTTTAGTTTTTCAACAATCTGCTACATTAACACACATTCACTGTAATGATTTCTATTTCTTTATTGCCAAATATTTATCGATGATGAATTATTATTATTCTTTTAATACAACCTGTATCATTTTCTTCTTATGTTAGCAATGGCTCCAACAGAATCACCTTGCCGAGATGTATGCATAACTTGATAACTCAATGAAGAAACGTCTGTGCTATTTTTCTTCCTTATTCTTCTTAAATTTCTTCAAACTAAACATGGACGTAGACTTTTGATTCATTCTCTTGATAATATTAAACGTTCTACTACAACAATTTTAACTGATATAACTTGTTACTGAAACTACTTAATGATACAACTTTAACTTCAACTTTAACCTTTTTTAAGAACTCATTACAACACAATACAGTTACTATGGTTACTATGCAAAGACCCCGACTAATTAGCTTTCCCCCTATTTATACTTTTTTAAGAACGGTACTTTCCAGAATTCTAGAAACTTCTATTCTAAATATTTTATTTACCATGATCTTCTAGAATTTTCAAATTCTCCCTACTCCTCCCCCCTACCCTAGCTACGCCACTGTGACGTATGCAATTTTTATCCTGACCTCTTTCCCTGTTTGGATGATTTTAATTAACGCGTGTCTGTTCTTCAGCTTCTTTGACCTGCCTGACCCGGTTTCTGGAAAGAGGTCGAATTAGGTCACAGTTTTGGTTAGTGATACGTGATTGAAGTTTGATGCTTTCAGACTGAAGACTATTACATAAAATGGAAATACATTCAACAGTAATGACTATAATACAGGAGAAAATGTAGATCGTCAAACTCCATTGGGCAGTAGGCATCTTTTTTTTGGGGGGGGGGGGGGGATTATGTGTTTATGTTGTTTTTTTTTTTTAAATGGGTGCATTAAACTTTTTTTTTTCAATTTCGAACGGTTTTTAATTTTTCATTCTGGAAAAATAAATATGTGAATGTGAACACGAAGGAAAGGGGCGTCGGGGGGTGGGGATCATACCTTTGCGAAAATTGTAACAAATATTTTCGTTTAATGATAGAGGAAGAGGGGTTGATTAGCAGCATCAACATTTTTACCCCCCCCCTCCGCCTCTCCCCTTTAAAAAAGACGCTCCCTCACCCGTCAAAAAAAAAGCATATCTTAAGGGTTCAGTTTGGAGATGGCGTTTCAATTTAAACGGTTCTACGTGTAGATATAATCCATATGCTTTCCTATACCTGTATGCTAATCAACTTACCCCAGTACATGTGTAGAACTGGTCACAGCAAAGGGAAGGATAATTCCGACCGACTCTGCCAGCATTACACTCCCCTGGCAACATGAAAAAAAAAAACATTCATATTCCCTGCCAAATTATATTAACACTAGTTGACCGGCGGCATAGCATATGCCGCTATTTACCAGGGCCGGCGACCGCAGTGGGGCCCGCATTTCATAGGACACGCAATTTTATAGGACCCGCTCTAATTTAAAGTGTAAAAATTATTAAATTAAGCCATTTTATTACAACACATCCCCCGCGCCATCCTGTCGATTTAACATCCCTATAATTATTTGTCTGTTAAGCTATTGCTTTAAAAGAAATCAAACACATTTTTAACAAAATATAGTCATTTATACGGCGGCATAGCATATGCCGCTATTTACCAGGGGCGGCGACCGCAGTGGGGCCCCCATTTCATAGGACACGCAATTTTATAGGACCCGCTCTAATTTAAAGTGTAAAATTAAATTAAGCCATTTTATTACAACAGATTCCCCGCGCCATCCTGTCGATTTAACATCCCTATAATTATTTGTCTGTTTAGCTATTGCTTTAAAAGAAATCAAACACATTTTTAACAAAATATAGTCATTTATAACGACCGCAGTGGGGCCCGCATTTCATAGGACACGCAATTTTATAGGACCCGCTCTAATTTAAAGTGTAAAAATTATTAAATTAAGCCATTTTATTACTTACAACAGATTCCCCGCGCCATCCAGTCGAGTTAACATCCCTATAATTATTTGTCTGTTAAGCTATTGCTTTAAAAGAAATCAAACACATTTTTAACATTTTAAAATATAGTCATTTTGTCTCTCTAACCTTGCTAATGCTTTTTTTTTCCACCACAATTGTCCACAAACACTCGTAATAAAGGTCTTTTGCAAGTTAATGGATTTTTTTATAAAGAATTATAAACCATTTACGCTCCAGAAAACTTTTCTCTTAGACTATTAAATACATAAATAATTCGAGTTTTAAATATGGTTCTAATTTTTCGCATTATAAAATAAGTAAAAGAGAATTAATGGAGCTAAAAATAGATTACTCGTTGTTGTTGTCTGACCTAATTCTTTGTGGATTATATATATAGATTTTTCAACAAAGATGTATTAGCCAAGTCGGAAATAGGAGACAACCGCATTCCGCTCTATCATAATACTACATATCGTCGCATACTGTATTGTTATTATTGTTTTTGGGATCTAGGAATTGGTTTTCCGTGCTGCCTTTAGGCGCTCAGTAAACACAACTCTGCCCGAGTCGGGTGTCGAATCTCGAGCCCCCTTCTAGGTAACCAAGCCAAGTTCAAGCGCACTTAGCCTCTCGACCACGCTTCCCACTTAATTTCGTTTTTTTTTCTTTTTATGTGCCTATTTTATATCTTCTAGACTATAGGTTTTAGACAATGAATAAGACTAGATTTAGATAAGAGTGTTTGTTTATTTCGTAAAGACAGAGTGAAGGTAAAAAAAAAAAACAAAGTGGCGGACTGAAACATTTTTGGGTGGACTAATGTTCGGTACGCATGACTTGACTTAGGCTACACCGGCTAGTTCAAGTTAGTCGCTTAGCCTAATTTCCACGAAATGACGTCACTTACCCGTAGAAACACAACTCGAATGGCTAAGAAATAATAACTTCCTTTAAATAAACCAGACATTAACTCTTTCTCTCCTAATCGACGATACCATCGTTGATTTTGACCTCATCAGATTAAATAAATGGTAATTTTTTTTTAACTTGACTTTGAATTATATAAAAAGATCATGCATTTCCCTTTAATTCTATACCAAATACAACATTTTTTATAACAAACAACAAAGTTATTGAAGCCCATTCATAACAGGGGTAGTGAAGCAAAATGAATAATTCCTTCAGAACATGGAAAAATAGTTACGGAGAGAAAGAGTTAAAGTGCTAATAACTAAATAGTGGCTTTAAAGTTACAGGAAAAATTATTTTGAGCACATTTTTTTAAGCATTACATTTACAGTAATTAAGAATTAAGACAGTTTCTGTGATTGACCCCAAAACCACTTCAGTGGATCTTTAACTCAATTTAAGTGAGGACTCTAAAATTCTCTCTTACAAAGACCCTAAACAAAAACAGAGTTGCTTTGTGCATGTCTAGATGGAAATCAGCAAGTCCGGGGCAAGTGGAAAAGAATTTGAGATTTTTTTTTCTCTCAACCTTCTCTCTGAAATTTTAATATGCCTGTCAATAAAATAAACTACGAGACAAAACTGAGGCACGGTGGCTGAGCGGTAAAACGCTTGGCTTTCGAACCGAGGGGTTCCTGGTCGAATCCTGGTGATTTTTTTTATTTGGGTATCTTTGGGCGCCTCAGAGTCCGCCCAGCTCTAATGGTACCTGACATTAATAGGGGAAAAGTTAGGGTTGCTCGTTGTGCTGGTCACATGGCACCCTCGTAATCCGTGGGCCTCAGAAACATCTGCCCCATAGACCATAAAATCTGAAAGGGGAACCTTATTTTTTTTCAAAGAGACAAAAACATATTATAGCCATAAATAAATAAGCTAGGGTTTAAAAATACAAATCTGAAATAGAGTTTTAAACTCACAGTTGTTACAGACCGCCTGCTCTGGGGACACACAAGTAAACAGGTCTGGGTGATATAAAGTTCCATAGGCACAAGATCTTTGAAAAAGGTTAAGGCCGGAGTCACAGTGGTAGAAAGCCTCACAGTAGGTCTCGTGCGGCATGAAGCTGTTTCCTGCCTGGACAGCGCCATCCGTGCACACTGAAAGACAAATTGTATCTTATCTTATCTTATAAGTGTCGCTGTGTCTAATACTTATCATCTCATTTTTTATAACAGACATCGCTGCATGCTCAGAATTAAACAGTGCAAGATTATTTATCATTAATGCAGAATCTTTGAGGGGAGTAAAAAAATATTTGATTTTTAAGTGTTTAATTTTTATCTTAAATTTATATAGTAAATATTGTGTCTGTTTGTGTCTGTCTGGGTGGAATCTTGTACACGTTACTTCTCCCACTTCCCATTCTCGGATCAAGCTGAAACTTTGCATAATTATTCATTGTAGTTGACAACACATGAATCAATCAGGGCAATCGCGGGGCCCTATGCGAAACTTATTGCGCGGGGCCTAGTCTGTGCGGGAATAAGGATAATAAATGGAAATTAAGATTTTGTATTAGAAAAAAAATTCGAATTTACTAAGTTAAAACTTGCGATCTGTACTTTACGAACCTAGTAACCAATAGCATATGTATATGCCAGTGACAATAAAAGTAAATAAAGTATTGGAACTTCCGATTAAGGTACAAATTCACCCGATTATTACATTTTATTACATGAAAGTTGACAATGCCTGTTTTTCTTTTATCGCGCGTAGCGTAGCTTTTTCCGCAATGAATGACACCCACAAATGACAATTTGTCTATTTTTCTGAAGATTTTTAAGAGTTTTCCGAAAAAATTTTATTAAGTCAGGAGATTTCCAGGAGTTTTTCGTATATATTTTGCAATTTAATAACTACACCCTGAATTAGCGCGGGGCCTATGAAAGCGCGGGGGCCACTGCATTGGTTGCAGTGGCATAAGACCGGCCCTGGAATCAATCAAAAAGTTTATCAATTATTTTATTAATTAGACGTAATCAAATATTTCTTCCATTGAAAATGTGCTAAGCTAAATGGAGCGCCTTGTGTAGAGCATTAGATCGTTTGCTAAAAAAAAACACTTAATCTACTGACTTTTTAAAAACTATACAAAGTTT
>JADKLZ010077997.1:0-11111 GCA_021533235.1 Biomphalaria straminea | reverse complement strand
AAGTGTTTTCCCAAGTGTTTTCCTAAGTGTTTTCCCAAGTGTTTTCCGTAGGCGACCCGATGCATATAAAGAAAATAAAAACTGAATACGTTCTTAGCGAGTTCTCTCCATCATTGCATGAATCTTCCAATATCCTAGCCAAATCCGGAAACAGGTGTTGATCGATGAAGCAGCAAGTACATCAATATCTAAAAGATAATGGCACCTGGGTCTGTGTGGCTATCTGAAGTACTGCACTTTTTTCTTAAATCTTCTTAATTTAAAATTTTGAACTCTTAAGTCAACCATGAGTTAGCCCAACTTTATTTGGTACCTGACGTTAGTTAGTGAAGTTAAAGTCGGTTTGTCGTTGTGCTTGCCACTTGGCATCCTCGTAAACCATCGGCCATCGAAACAGATAAAAGAAGTATCAGCTATCTCATGGAACCAGAAGTAACGTGAACATTCATAGAATTGTGTTTATTAAAAAATATATTTTCTTTATGTAAAGCTCGAGCAGACTTCCATCAGCTGAAGAACACCTGGGGATCAAGAGAAATAAGCATCACCACCAAGATAAGGCTATTTAATACCATTGTCAAGTCTATACTACTTTATGGAGCAGAGATTTGGAGAACCATCATCACCACCGTCAAAATCTCCAGGTATTCATCAATACATGCCTGAGAGAGATTCTTATGATCAGTCAAGATCTCGAATGAGGAATTGTGGCAAAGAACAAATCAGCAGCCCATTGAAATAGATATCCTACAGAGACGCTGGAGATGGACAGGTCACACCCTTCGCAAGCCGGCATCCAACATAACAAGGCAAACCCTAACCTGGAAACCCCAAGGAAAGAGTGAGAGAGGACGGCCCAAAAATACAAGGTGCCGCGATCTGAAAACAGATGCCAAGCAGATAAACAAGATATGGTGACAAATGGAGAGACTCGCCCAGAACCGAGATGCCTGGAGGAAGTTGCATATACATCAGAAGGGACCACAGGCAGAGATGAGATGAAGTTTTTTAAAGAGTCTGTACTTCTTACATACGACTGTGATGTACGAAGGTATATGCGATGCATATGCAAGGTATATGCAAAAGTATAATACACCCCTGTTATAAGTTAAATAGTTGGTTAGTGCATGTAACTGTGATCTCCTTCAACTAAGTAAGCTCAAGCACAAGTGTCTCGTCATCTACCTATCGTCTGCTGCGAGACATTTCACAGATAAATAGGACAACAAAATTATCTCATGTTTCCATTCAGAAAAAAAAGGTCGATTCCACAATGATTGTAATCGATTACTGTAATGTGCTGAGCTGAACGTGACTCCAGCGCTTGAGCCGATAGAGAAACACGGAATGTCGATACTGATACAAGCACTTGACGCGATCTAAGAGCCGATACCATAATGTCAAATTCTAAATTTGTCTAGTCGTCTGCTAAGATAAGATGACCTCTGAATTTTTTCTTATAATGCCGAAACATTATTTAAAATAATGCTGTAGTACTTTCTTCCAAAGATGTTCGTTTAAATTTAGTTTTTAAAGAAAAAAAAATTCAATAAAAAATTAATTTAATTTTTATTTACATAGGGTAAAGAAGAAAAAAAAACATTTTTTTTCGAAAACAACGCTTTTATTAAGCAAAGTTGTATTAATTAGTATTGTTGTTAGTTTATATGTATTACAAATTTTAAATCAATGACTAATCGAAACGAATTCATACAGTTACGGTTCGTATACTTTTTTTCTTTTTAAAGTCTTTTTAAGTTTTCATTCTTTGCCATTTTATTTTTTTTCAAGAGAAAAGAGCGGGAGGGTGCAAGAAACTGGAAAAGTTTAACTAAAAGTTTAAAGTATTTTTATATGGATCAAAACGTCTAGAATTCATTGTTATGTCAAACCAACATACATTGCAATAAACCAGTCAAAAGTGCTTGCTGATATATCGCGATCTCGTATTCATCAATGGAAGCATTAAGTGGATTCATTTTTAACGTTACTCAAAACGATACTTTAGTTCAGACGGATATGTCTCAATCACTTAGACTGACTCAAGATGCCAAAGATATAAAAGTGACATTTCAAGTCATGAACAGGTCGGTGTAAACCAACTTGAATCAAAGTGATGTCTGCTATTCCTACTATAATGAGCCTCGTTTTCGTGGGCCATGAGGTTGACCGAAATACCGAAATCTTACCGGAAGATACGTGTCGGCCATTTCCTTTGCTTCCTTCTTGGCGTAGTTGGGGCTTTGATGGTAATTAAGTCCCTCCTGCTGGCTGGTCATAGCGTCTAATCGTTTACTGTCCAGAGGAGCAAAAAAAATGGAAAGAAAAACTAAAACCCCGAGGGTGAGAAATCTAAGACTAGAAGTCGGTGAGCAAGTGATAAAAAGAAAATCTATTCTGTCAGACGTGTCAAAATTAATACGAAGCTCATGTAACAGACGTATTTCATTTTTGGTTTCTTGTTGACTTATCTTTGGAAATATCAGTGTTGAGTTTATTTGTAGATCAGCTAATTTTTTGTTTTTCTATGTGGAAATATAATGTCAACATTAGAATAGCTCGGAATGCAGAAATAAAAGTAATTCCCATGAAAAAAAAAAAGACTTGATCTATTAATTAGCAAGACTTGTCTGTAGATATTCATCATCATCTGTCTCTTGGCGTAGGAGTGCTGAGACAGTGCGTTCATCTTGGTCAGCAGTGAGCCAAGCGGAATATCAAGAAAGAGGCCGGCCCACTCCTAGACATTGTCCAGTCAGTTTTTTTTTCTTTGGAACACCTTTTTCTTCGTGCTCCCTCTTCTGTTCCTTTAAGGGCTACTTAGTGTTCTGGAGTGTATATGTGTTTTGTAGGTAAGAATAAGGGAAGATAATGTTTGTTTCAAATTTTGTCTTTTAATTCATTACTTTTTTTTTAATTGTTCCATTGACGTCTATATTAATAAATCATAAATATATGCTTCACTAGTCGACCGGCGGCATAGCATACGCCGCTATTTTCCAGGGCAGGCCTTAGGCACTGCAACATATGCGACCCCAGTGGGTCCCGCACTTTCATTGGACCCGTGCTAATTTTTTAGGTGTATAAATTGCTAAATCAATTTACATGAAGTTAATTCCTTTTTCCAGTCTATATTTATTTATGACTATGCTGTTCTGTGAATGAAAATAGTGCGGATTCGGATACACCATTTTCATTCACACCATGCTGCGCCATGGGATCTTCCCATTTACTTGTTATAAGAGAATTCATGAATAAAAAATACTACAACATATGCGACCACAGTGGGTCCCGAACTTTCTTTGGACCCGTGCTAATTTTTAGGTGTATAAATTATGAAATTGAACCATTTTATAAAACATAACAGATTTCCCGCGTCCTCTTGATTTACCAGGAGCCCCCTGGAAATCTCCTGAAATGTTATTAAATGCTATGCCGCCGGTCGAAAAAGTCCTGGACATTTCCGGACATTATTAAAATCTTTTTAAAGTAAAAAAAAAAAATATGCTATGCTATTTTGTGAATGAAAATATATTTCCCATTCACACCATGATGCGCCATGGGATCTTCCCATTTGCTTGTTATAAGTAAAGCGATAGCGTGAATTCATGAATGAAAAATACTATGAATGGAGCTAACAAAATGGCTAATTGACCTTAATTTACGCGATATTAAGAATATAGATGCACTCATGTAACAATGCTTTAGAAAAACAAATTTGAATGTTAATTTTATTAAACGGACTATAATTAGTATGTTCATGTGCTAAAGCATAAAACTATCTTTGCGAGGAGAAGTTCTATTATCTTAGAGTTGAATTCGTGTTTTAGATCTAGATCTAGGAATAGAGAGATTAGTTACCTTTCGTAATCATGTCTGATGAACGAATATGCGTAATTTGTGATATTAATTAAAGTACTTCTAAAGTCAAACCTGAGAGTAGACTCTATCTGTGTATTGTTGTTCTAGTTTCAATAGTCATACTACACAATAATCTTAAAATACTTATTTTACTTTGTCATAATATTAAAAGAAGAAGAGAATTATATAGGCTACGCCACATTCATTCACAAAATAGCGTTGCGCCGTATGCTATGCTATTTTGTGAATGAAATAGTGCGGATTGGGTCCATTCACACCGTGGTGCGTACGCCATGGGATCTTCCCTATTTACTCGTTGTTGTTGTTGTTGTTGTCTGACCTAATTCTTTGAGGATTATATATATAGATAGGCTTATGTAACTTGCTATTTAGTCTGTCTATGGCATTTTACGGTCTTTTCCTCTTGTGTGACTAAAGAGGCCAATTCTTGATACACAGCTGCGATCGCAGGTTGGGCATATGTAGTCATCAGGCGCCGTTGATTTTTCATCCTCCTTTCCGCTTCTGTTGAGTATGGCATCTGCAATCCAAGACCTTCTCATTTATGCTCTCTGCATGTGGATCTATCCAGTGCCACCTCTTCCCAGCTGCTAGTGTCGCTTACGTTTACATTTTACGGATGTATGCAAACGGGACATGAAGCTCTTCAAGATAGACACTACTATTTAGTATTTATTGTTATTTATGTTAACCTTCCTATATCTTCATTTTAAAAGAAAATGAACAACTGACAGTCATTAAGTCGTGACATTGTAACACATTAGAAAGATATATATATAAATTAATATATATAGATATATATATAGACAAATGTATATATATATATGTATATATCACTCAGTACAGGAATACGTAGTACTATTCAGAAGTGTCTGTGTGTGTTTACATAGTGACGGTGGATAGAAGTAAGTGATTGTTTGTGAATGATGCAAGTTTTGTACCTTTCTCATCAGCGGTCCCAGTTAAAACAGACGACTCTGTCGTGTTATTGTTGTGAGTTATATGTTGTTTACCGTTTTATAATATTATTAAAGTGTACTCTATTTATGGCATCACAAGTTCATTTTATCTATATTATATTTATAAAAATTTATAACGGAAACGTTTCAAAGACTAGCTTAGGAGTCAACTTTCTATAGCTGACATAGAAGAGAGCACCTGGCTGCATGCGGCGTCAGAACGAGACAGCTGGAGGTCACTCACGAAGGCCGCGGGATACACATTTGAGACCAAAAGAAAATCTGCTGCCGAGGACAAATGCAGATGACGAAAAGAAAATCTAAATCGACCACCTGCGGACAATGATTTTGCTTGCCCTAATGTGGCAAAATATATAGGTCACAGCTGGGACTGTGCAGCCACGGGAAATACTGTATTCCTCACTAATCTTCGGACTCGAAGACAAGCCTTATACAAAAGACGCTATTCAAGTTATTTCAAGATTTACAAGTTACAGTGGTTTATTTGTCTACCAGCAGTTTGGTGCTACAAGTCAACGACCATCAATAACAAGTATCATTTAAAAACATTTAAATGCCAGTTATTTGAAATGCTCCATGTATTATTCATAATTCAAAATTATTTATGATAATACATACATCTTGGTACCTGTCTTCAGTTATCATTCAAAGGTCAATCTAGATCAGGGCTTCTCAACCTGTGACTTGCGACCCCTCTTAGGGGTCGCCTAAGACCCTTGAAAAAAATGGATTATTTTTGTCCATTCTTCTATTGCTGTGTGTTTTTTGTGAGAGGGGGGGGGTCGCAGCTGAATGGGGTATTGTAAAAATGGGTCGCCGAGTTTAAAAGTTTGAGAACCACTGATCTAGATCTTTTTTTTTTAATTTCTACAATGAAATTTTCAATAATTATTGACCAATACTATAAGGATCAACTCTTTTAAAGTTTTGCATACTGGTTTGTATGTTCTTTTTTTTTTTTGGGGGGCGGGGGACTTTTAATGATAATAACCTTAAAAAAAAACATTAAAACTATGCCTCTTTTTCCCATTCACATGTCGACGTAACGATTACCTATTCGCCAATTTAAGAGAATCTTAAATCCAGGCTAATAGCTTTAAGAGTACACCGGAAGTGAGCTTCACCAGTGTTTGGGGCGTGCTGGCCAGAACATAACCTGCGGCGAAACATTTTGTTGGTCTACAGACGTGAAGAGGCTAGCGAAAAGATTGATTGGCAGGTGTAGTGGCTACGGGTATCACACAAACTGGAAACAGCAAAACAAAAGTGCGGAAAGACATTTTGCAATACGTGTGAATAGCTTCTCTTGGTCTAAAGCAGAGTTTCCCAAAATGGGATACCCACAGGGGCACGGGAAGAGTTTGAAAGGGGTACGCGTTGCACATAGTTAACTCTGCTGATTTTTATCCACAACTCTAAGATCCCAATTTACTACATCTATATAATCACACCGTATCATACCATATAATATAGGCCTATCATATATTATATCATATCATATATTGGTATTTGTATTTTGGGATTTTTAGCACATCGGCATAATGTATGCAATGTTGTGCCCCATATCATGTATGAAATCATATCATATCATATATCAGTCAGTCTGTATGTGTGTTACTGCTAGAATTAATTATCTCAAAAACCTTAAATAGATACTGATGCAAACAAACGTTATTTGGAAATATTTTGAAGTAGTTAGAAGGTCGATGTAGAAATTAAAGAAATTACCACCTACAATCCATAAAAGTCTTTCTACGATAAGGGATTCGTCTTAGCTCCACGTCAGTGGAATAAACTCATTGAGTGCGGTGTTATTTTGTCAAAAAAATGCTACTTTTTTTAGATTTTTTTTTGTCCTAATATCCCTAGTACAATTTTTTTAAATTTAGGTACCATTGATGCTATAGTAACATTTTTGGTATCAAATTAAAGGTAAATGAATGGCGAATTTGAAAATGTTAACAACTAGTCATTTAAATACACGATACAAATTATAATCTAAATAATATGACATTATAACAAAAAAATGTTTAGAAAAAACTTTTTTTTTTCCAAATATCACTAAAACAAAAAATTGTAATTTAGGTACCAATGATGCTATAGTAACATTTTTGGTATCAAATTAAATGTAAATAAATGGAGTATTCGAAAATGTTAACAACTAGTCATTTATAATCTGTGACTGTTAAGACCTTATCGGTTTTATCTTCACTGTCCTTTATTTCTTCCATAATAATATTATAGGTCATTCAACGTAAAGTTCCAAGTTCTTACATTGAGATCTATGGGGCAGATGATGTAAAGGATGTGGCCTACGGTTAATGAGGTGTCATGTGGCTAGTACAACGACTAACATCAGGTACCTATTAGAGCTGGGTGGACTCAGAGGCACCCAGAGATCCTGAAATTTAAAAACCCAGTCATCACGGGATTCGAACACTGGACCCACCGGTTCAGAAGCCCATCGCTTTACCACAGCACCTCTATATGACAGTAAAGTTATATTTTTTGAACGAGTGATTTATATTTTATTTTATGTTGCTATTATTTGTTATTGAATTGTGCTTGCAAACATTAAAATCAAGGCAAAATGTAATTCTACACTGGGTTTCTTCACTTCACATCTATAGTCACTATATTTAGAGTTTTGAAGGAATTCGACGATGATATCGAAATCAAGCTTATGAATATAATCATTCTAGCAATCACATGCCTCTTTCTTTAAAAATAAAAGGAACAAGCCAAACCTCCTGGGAATCTTGTATTTGTTAATTAGAATCTGACATTCAGAAGCTGACCTGCACTCGTCCTGCAGTGACTTTAAAAAAAAAAACATTGTCAGGAAATTGGTTTTAAGACTGGGAAGGGTTTCTTGTTTCCTTTTTAATTGACCCTTGTCCCTAAAGGTTACTAAAGGGCCATTTCACTATTGATGACTTACACTATAGATGACTTACACTATTGATGACTTACATTATTGATGATTTATACTATTGATGACATACCATGGATGACTTATACTATTGATGACTTATACCATGGATGACTTATACTATTGATGACTTATACTATTGATGCTGGTTAACCTTTTTCTCTCACGGGATCTAGGTCGTTGTTATGTAAACAATAGATTTTAACGTACATATCTACTTTTAGGTTTTAGGTTTAGCTTTAAGTGAATATTTTGTAAGTTCAATTTAAAACAGTTTTTGAATTTTTCTTCTCTTAAAAGTTTAAGTACAGTCACATTTTGTTTGCGCTATTTTCAACTCTCTAATATATCTTACACAATGGAGACATTTGTCTTTGTAATTGGTAATTTAAGACTTGGCCATGATTGTCATGTCAAGTTCTTCTTGTTAAATTAACGTAACGATATTTGTACCGCCAGTGAGTGTGTGTTTTAAAGGCGACAGACAGGAAGCATTTCAGTAGTTTATGGCGTAAACTTTTTCCTAACTTCGTATATTTTGAAATAGCTTGGATTAAAATGAACTTCTGAACTGCCAAGCTTTTCTAAAATGTAAAAAAAAATGTAAGAATTTTTATTAAGACTTGACTTTGACATTGTTACTGCATTGTAATTTTGACTTTTTAAAACATTTTTCGTGACAGCAGATAGAACCGTCATTTCCGCAAAACCCAAAAAAATAAAAAGGTTTTAATTGCTCTTAGCTTCACGCTAGTGTATCTTTACACTACTAGCATGTCAGACTGTTTCAAAGACATTCAATAAATCCCCATAGTTTCTCAACATTCCCCATCCTTCCATTATTCCCTATAAGTGCAGATGTTCTCAATGTAGTTTTGAATCTGAACATCCTGCAAATTTCGAGAGCTCCACAAAACACACTTTTGCTAGAGTGCATTAACGTGGTGAAAAAAAAGGGAAAAAAGCATGCAGATTGAGCTAAAATTAATATATGTTGATAGCAAAAAAGCGCCTTATTTGTTTTTCTTTCAACTTTTTAAAATTTAATTTCAAATAGTTTCCAGAATTTTAGAGAAATTTATTAACCATCAGTCATTTGATATTTTTATTTTTTTTAAACACTTCAATCAAACAGACAACATTAAGACCACACACCACGGGATACTCAGGATAAGGAACTGAAAATTAAGCAATCAACAAAACTGATACTCAGGATAAGCAAGCGTAAATTAAGCATACAACAACATGGATACTCAGGATAATCAACAGATCAACCGTAAATTAAGCATACATGAAAATTGATACTCAGAAACCGCAAGCGAAAAATTAACCGATACCAATGAGATATTTAGGGTACACAACATGATACTCTGCATATATAAAACGGATACTCAGGATACACAACCGGACACTTAGCTTACACGACACAGATACACAGAAGAAGACGAAGAGCAAAGTCAAAACGAAGTGATTGTAAAATCAAGTGATCTCACCATAATGTACCGTCCACAGATTACTTAGAGGGCGCGGTGGCTGAGCGGTAAAGCGCTTGGCTTCCGTACTGGAGGTCCCGGTGAAGACTGGGATTTTTATTTCGGGATTTTCAGGCGCCCTTGAGTCCACCCAGCACTAATGGGTACCTGACATTAGTTGGGGAAAAGTAAAGGCGGTTGGTCGTTGTGCTGGCCAAATGACACCCTCGTTAACCGTAGGCCACAGAAACAGATGACCTTTACATCATCTCCCCTATAGACCACAAGGTCTGAAAGGGGAACTTTTGATCTTTATAATTCATTGATCATGTGACCATAATCTGATGGGTTCGAATCCTGGCGCCTCTGAGTCCACCCAACTCCACAAGGTCTGAAAGGGGAACTTTCCTTTTTTTTTACAGATTGCTTAGCACTGGTACCTTAAAGTCAAATCTGTTCACAAGTACATCAACCTGTTCTGCAAACTCGGTATGGTCAATGTTCATTAACCTCGTCTCTTACAAGTTTTTTTTTCAAAGGAGGACGTTATTTTAAACCAATAAATTCAACCGATCAGTCTGCTTGTTCTAATGATACGTTTTCTCGGTTTTCTCGGTTGACATTCTTAGAACACGCCATTGCTTTTAAAAAAGCAAAACAAAACACGCAAAAAAATAAAATCAAAATAATGCTGAATCATCATTCATAGAGTTATATTTTATCTCTAGCGAAAAGAGCACAAAATGGGAAATGCGACATCATGATGTATCAATAGTAGGAACATAAATGAAGACATTTAAATGCGGAGAAAAATTTTTCTAAGAAGAAATATGTTAACATATTCTTTTAATTATATGCTTTAATAACAGAGGCGACCTTAGGGGAGGCAAGAGGGGCAACCGCCCCAGACATTGACTTTTAAGGAGGCCCCCGTGATAAGGAGAATCTTTGATCACAAACACCCCATCATATTAATATTCGTGTCTCTGACATGTCACTCAACCAGGTCCTCGCGTACCATTATAACCTTAACGTAAAACAATTCCCATTGCTTAAAACACACACCGACAGATAGACTGAGAGACAGACTGATATAGTGAAAGTTAATGTTCTTATTAAATTATTTTTTTTTAATTAAAGGTTTAAGTTTGCAGATTACTTTCAGATATGTGTAAATAATTATAAATTAACTTTTTTTTTTTCAAAGACATGCTTCATCCATTTATTTAAAATTTAATTTTAAAACATTGAAACTCGTGATTTTCTTCATCAAGCTTCTATTTATTTCCTTCATTGTGTGTTCAAGCTTCTTAAATATCAATAAATCTGATTAGATCAACATTTATCAATAGAATTCCTTTTTCCTTACAAATATATTTTTAATTTTGATTATAATTGTATTCAAATTGGTTTGATCAAAACGTTAATGATAAACTGAGATGTGTGACTGAGAGGCCGAAACCGATAGGCCACGGCTTCACTACCTCACAAGAAGGTTTGAGTTCGAATCCTTTACTGGTTCACAAAAGAACATAGCGCACTGAGCATGCTATATGCATGAAAAAAATGTGAACATCAATTAATCAAAATTATTCGTAAAAATCCTTTTTTTTTTGTGAAAGATTTTTTTGTGTCCCCCAAATAACTGTCAACATTCAACTTGCAAGCGACCATTGAACAAACATTCTCATTTTGTTTTGAATGTATTAACTGAATCATGGGCGCCCGCAGGATTTTTTCCAGGGGGGTGCACATTTCCATCTACGGAGAATATTAAAGAAAGGAACTGGTTTCCCGCCCCCCCCCCATTCGATAATAAGTGACCTGTAAACATTTGTTTCAAAT
>JADKLZ010077996.1:0-14255 GCA_021533235.1 Biomphalaria straminea | reverse complement strand
ATAGATAGATAGATAGATAGATAGATAGATAGATAGATAGATAGATAGATAGATAGATAGATACATCGCCCCTAAAATTAGACTAAACACAACTCTACTTTTTTTTTATCAATAAGATTTAAAGACATGAAAACCTTGGCTTACCTGACCTGAGTGGCCTCGACAAATATTTGGTTGCATTTCCTTTTTTTTTTAAACCTGGTAGAACTAATCACCGGTATTAACCAGAAAAACTTTTCGGTTATAACATTGTAAGGCTTCACCGTCGAAAATTTTTTACACGCTTTTATGTAGAGTTATGAGGTCGTATTTAGAACGAGAAACAAAATCTTATAAACATGAACTGTCAAACAAAATGAAATAACAAACACGGCGCGCACTTGAGAGGTAATTTTTCTTCATTTTTCTTTGTTAACTTCAACAAAAAAACAAAGTACACACAGGCCAAACCAAATACTGCCAACATCACGTCTCACCCACATATATTACAAACATAACACACAAGACAAATTTTACACACATTCCACAATTAAAATTAATCAATTAGTTAATTAATAACTTATTATTAATTATTTCGTTTGATAACATCAAAGGGAATGAATCTTTCAGTATGCATAGATACGAATAAATATGTATTGTGTTGTCCCTGTTCATTGAAGACGTTGTTTCTCGCTCACCTATTCTAGGATCAAGTTGAAACGTTAAACACATATTTATTGTACTCAATAAAACATGAATCAATTTTTTTAATTTTATTTTGTTGATATCGAATAACGGAAATAACATCTACATTAATGAGAGATATAATTGTAAATGCGGAGTTCTTTCCCTTAGATAAGCTTTTGTTTTTTGTTTTTTTTTAAATAGGATTTTTTCTTATTTTGCATGATTGGTAGTATATTCATGTGGAAATTATGACAATGACGGACTGTCATAAACCGCTCGGCTTTTTAATTAAGGCTCTGTAACACTAAATGTATGTAGGCCATTAGAAATTCGATTTATCTTTCAATGTTTAGCCGTACTGAGACAAATAAAAAAAAATATGTTATCAAGACATACACATTGCTTGGTAATAATTGTAAATATTAAATAGCTTTAGCTTGTCTATGTGATATGTGACAAAGAATGTAGGTCACACTTGGGTATGAGAAGCCATGTAAAAACACTGCAGCTTACAAAACATCGACCATGAAGACACTTGCTGTATTAAGGTGGCAATGATCAGACTTCTTGTCATCTTTGTTGTTAGTTTCAGTTTCTCGTCTCGTTTACCGTCTGGTCTAAAATGTTAAAACTCGAGTTTTGAGATAGATTTCACTGATCTGTTCTGTGTGTTATAACATATTTAAGTTTAACTAGACTCTAGGTGTATATTATCATATTATATATCACTTGCTTAATTGTCAGTATATGCTGAATATTTCAGTTCTCAGCCGTAGGCGTCATATAAAATAAAATAAAACAATTACCTGATCCAACGAGTTAGAATTTCAAAATACGATAACTCCATAAATAAACGAATCCTTTGAAAACAAAAAATACAAGGATATTGAATTGCATTACCACAAAAATATATTAATTCTATTCTATAACATAATACACACCTTTCCGTCACCGGTCTCTCTGTATTAAATTGTAAATCCCCTTTTTATAACCTCAACCAGTGCCGGATTTAAGGGAGGGCAGGCAGGGCCTCCATAAAAGATTTTTTTACAAATCCGATTTTGAAGGGTCGGAAATATTTTTATAAATAAATTTTTTGCCTTTTTCCCGCCAACATTTTTAATTTTACGCCTGCTGACAACAATGTCAAGGCTCAGAAGTGTCTGCTTGTTGCATGCTACGAAATGTAAATGTAGCTTCGCATTTACAGTTGTGCGTCTACCATGGGCACTACCCTCCACTCAAAAGTACACACTTTTTAAACTAATGTTTAAAAAAGAAAAATAAGATTTAAATTTTAAATTATTCTACTGGCGTTTATAAAAAAAAATGACATGCTTTTAGATTGAAGTTTTTATTATATATTAAGTGGAACTTCCATAAAAATCCATCCTGCCCCGGTGCCTCCACAAACTTAAATCCAGCGTTGAAGTCAATTATAGACTTATTCGTGGTTACATTAGAATCTATTTGGCCTAACAAACTAATTACCATCCCCTTGAGCCCTTCACTACGCCACTGCCCGAACCCCACTGTGATAGCCTACAGCTGGCTAAGGGGGCACGAAAAAGAAATTGCATCTGCGGACGCCTTTGATAAAGTTTAAGAAAATACTGTTAATAGGAATTCTTTTTTTGGTCGTGAATGACGTAATCAACAAGATCGACTGAAAATGTTCTTTTGAAGTTGAGAAGTCAGAAATGTTAAAATAGAATCTAGATTATTTTAAAGGTGTCTATTTCGTAACAATCTCACTGTAATTTGTTTAAAAAACATCGATAGCTTTATTTATATTTTTTTTTGGTAAAAACTTTGAGGGGGGTGTTGACACCCTCAGCTAACCGCGCCTGTTGACACCGACCTTAGTGACGCCACTGGAATGCAGTAACGTAGGGCAAGGACGCTGTTCTAATAATGTGTTTGGCTCCCCCTGGTCTAACGCTACATAAGATAAGCTCTTCAGTTACTCGCCTGTTTAATGTCTTCACCTGCAAATGTCGCCGTGAGTAACATTTATACGTTGACACCACCTGGATACTTCGTAGTTAGCTCACTACCTCGTAATAAGAAATTAACAATGTACGTTGAGCAATGCTACACTATGATGGCAAGCAACAGATTGCAACAATTTAATGATAGGATGGGAACTGCTTATTGTGTACTTATGCCTTCATACCAAGAAACAAATTTCAGTAAAAATGGACTAACTACCGAAACGCTTAGGATAACGATGTATACATTGTGTACCGTTGCAAAAATAGGTATCCTGAATGTTTATGTAACTCACATTTTAGTCGTTATTGGTATTTGCAATTTTATTTCAAATTTCTACCTAATTAAACCATAGGAAATGTGGACACCAGAGTGGAGCTGTAACGGGCTGAATCTCCCTTCTACAGCCCTGTAGAAATAATTCAATAAGCTGGTATGCGTTATATGAACCATGTTTTTAATTAAGGTTGTTAATATTCTTATAAAGGAAAGAAAAAGGTTCTCTTCCTTTCACATCTCCTCTATTTTTAGCGCCTTTATAAAAATGTAGATTCAGATATGAATATTTGTATGCACATATGCAAAGACACATTTTTTTAATGTAATTAGCAGTCTGTGTTCATCTACAATTACAAACAATAACACTTATAAGTGTATGTGTAACGTATGAAGAGAGTTTGACTGACCTGCAGGGGCCGTCTACGAGTTTGTGTTCTTCTTAACATGTAGGGCAAGGGGGAAGGTTCTTATGAAATGAATCTTAGATCTATAATCATTAACGTTATTGATATTCTAGCACTCTGTTCTCTGTGTTTATTATTCTGATTATGACTTACTCTTTTTTTGTTTGCAAACAAAGTTGAACTGGTAAAAAAAAAATAATCCGCGGAATCGTTCCTGTTTTGTTTTTTCTTTTTTGTTTTTGTTTTTTTAAATTTTCGCCTCCATTTTCTTTTTCCTTTCATGCTATAATGCAAGGGTAATAATTCTGCTTTGTCAAACAAGTAAACATCGCTGACAGAGTTACGACGTTTTGCCCATTACCAGCTGTCAAGAGAACTACTCGTTAACAGGGGCGTTTATTCTGAACAGTGGGAAACTACCAGGCGGAAACAAGAAAGGTGCCTTTCAACATTTTCAGTTTTATCAATGAAAACCTCTAGGTAGAAAGTCCCTACGGATTGGTTTTCAGGCTGTCCATTAAAGATATACAACAAAACTAAGGAATTTTTTATTTTTTTTAAAAGATGAAAAATTTTTTTTTCATGATATATGCGTAAATGAATGGGTGGCAGTCTGGTAATATACGCTCCGTAATGTCGTCAAAGTGGTCCATTGTTCCAACCTTGCGAGCTGCCGTTTTACTGCCGTCCTGTAGGAGATTTGGGTAAGATGATATATAATCTTAATTTCTGAAGTATGTCGAAAATTTATATAAGAAAACCTTTTTTACAAACATTTCGAGACCAATAAAGGTTGTATTGAGACCAATGTAGAATGTACAGAGACTAATATAGGATGTATATAGACCAATGAAGAATGTATTAAGTCCAATGTAGGATGTATATAGATCAATGAAGAATGTATAAATTTCAATGTAGAATGTATAGAGACCAATGAAGAATGTATATAGACCAATGAAGGATGTATAGAGACCAATGTAGAATGTATAAAGACACAATTAGAATGTATAAAGATCAATGTAGGATGTATAAAGACCAATGTAGGATGTATAAAGACCAATGTTATGGAGCGTATGTCCTTGTTTCTGATCTAACTTTGAAGAAAGTAGGGCGGACGTTTTTGGTTGCTTTGGCTGAAAAGTTTCTGATGAAATCACGGGATGGTCTGTCGTAATTGAGGCTGTTAAATACTTGCTGTGAAAGTGACAGAAAAAGAGGAGACTAGCAAGAAATCTGTTACAGGATGGTAGGTGTGTTGATTTGTGTGCTTTATATCTTGTTTAAATTCTCATGTCATTGTGGTTCTACATACATCTTCTTTGAAGCGGAATCTGTGTAAATCTTCGTTGTAAAAGAATATTGTTTATTTATTTAAAGTTCTTCATTAAAAATTAAATTCGCCTACATAGTTTTAGTTGTACCAGTTGTTTGGAGTGACATACCAACGACCGAGTATTAACAACAAATACATTCTTTTACCCGATGCTGGTACAAATACATATCAGATATAACGTATGACACAAACTGAAAAAAAAACAAACAATTACATCGTTGAACTCAGTAATTAACTTAGGCAGGGCCCGTCCTAGCAATTGCGGGGCCCTATGCGAAACTGATTGCGCGGGGCCTAGTTTGTGTGAGAATAAGGAAGTGAAAATTAAGATTTTGTATAAGAAAAAAAATAATAAAATCGACTTTGAATTTTATTCATTCTGTACTAAGTTTAAAATTGCGATATGTACTTTACAAACCTTTTAACCAATGGCATATTTATATGCCAGTGACTATAACAGTAAATAAAGTATTGGAATTTTCGATTGAGGTAAAAAATTCGCTCGATTATTTCATTTTATTCCATGAATGCTGACAATGCCTTTTTTCTTTTATCGCTCGTAGGATTGGCGTTTTCCGCAATCAATGACACCCACAAATGACAATTTTGTCATTTTTACTGAAGATTTTAAGATTTTTCAGGAGAATTTAATAAATTCAGGAGATTTCCAGGAATTTTTCGTATATATTTTGCAATTTAATAATTACACCTTGAATTAGCGCTGGGCCTATGAAAGCGCGGGGCCTACTGCGACCGCATAGGCTGCAGTGGCCTAAGACCGGCCCTGCTTGTAGGACTAGATTACCGCATTAATCCATCAACAATAAATACATTTAGCCTAGGGCCTACAATCTTATTAAAAGAGACCACCCCTTTATTTTGTACAACAATAACTAGATCTAGGTTTTCAAAACATAGACAACAAAAAAAGCAAAGAGAGAACTATAACAAACTCGTATTACAGTCATCCCAGTACAAAACTCGTTCACACAAAATGCGTTTTTCTTCTATCCGTGAAGCGAGCTTTGTATTTGCCTTTGAAACAGTAGACGATAAAAGCTGTAGATGAATTAAGCCTGGGGGGGGGGGGATATTCTTAGTGGAGGTTGGAAGGAGAGGGGGGGGGATTCACGTTGAGTTTTGTGTTTTGATAAGAAACATAGAGTTTTACTGTACACCTACCCCCCCCCTTCTTTTTTTTTTTCGTTTTCACAATATGCAAGGTGCTGGAAAAAGTTTTCCAGATTTCTGCTATCCATCCGTGACGTAGCGAGACAGCAGCGCCCCCATGCAGTTCTTCATGTCTCTTGAAATTTATATCTAGAGTCTAGTTGCTTTCTGGTTGGCTCGTTAGTTCCCACATGCAAAGCAGATGATACATTTTTCCATTCTTTTTCACTGCCTTTTGTCCAAAAGTGAATACAAATCAATTGATCTAGAGTTTATACTGCTAAAATAGGCCAAGAGTTAAGAGACTTAGCACTAAAATTGCAAAAAAAAGCTCTTATACATTCCATAGAAGATGGTGTATTAATAATCTCGTACATCTTACATGGAATAAAACAGCATTGGTAAAAGAGCTGAAAGAATTGCCATGCAAGTATACGAATAGCAACGTTTCTACAGTCGCTGGTTAATACTTAACAGAGGCGTATCAATGCCATTCAATCGTCCTCTCCTTCTGGAATAGGAGACTACGATAGCCACACGGCAAGCTTAGACAGATTGTCCAAACTCAATGAGCACAAATATTTCTCAAGACTTGATTCTGTCGCTCAAATGCCCCAAAGAAAGGAATAATAATAAAAAAAAAAACTAAGGGAAACAAATCTGTGAGCAGATGTTATCTTCTCATCTCCACGACTTTTCTTACATTCCACTCACCCCTGTCTGTTGTCGCTGGATATTTAGACTCTCTCTCTTTCTCTCTCTCTCTCTCTCTCTCTCTCTCTCTCTCTCTCTTTCTTCACTGGACCCTAGGCTAACCTCTCCTGTCATCACCTAGTTCTGGGGGCCGTCAAGCTGTCAGACACTTTAGACCTCGAGTATCTCTGAACAGTACCACTGCAAAGAGAAGTTTCTTAGTCCTATTTGTCATTAAGAAAATTAACAACCTAGAATTGAGGAAATAAAACCTAGACTTCAGGGTCAATTTTTAATATATTTTTAAACGTTATATGTAATAGTGATAATATCACTAAAATAAATGGATCTAACTTTTCAAAAGTAAGCATTGAGTAAGCATCTCAACTTTTATAAATGCAAAATTTCTATCTCTTTTATATAGGGTCTATATCTTTTGACTTTGTCGGATCTTCACTTTATAAATATTATGCATGATGCTTAAATCAAATCATAAACATTTTTTTAAAGACTCAAAGCTTACGTACATTATAATATCTTTTTACTAAACTCTGATCACTTACAAAAGTACTAACTACAAGCCACAAACTATGGTCTTGTGTCTTCATGTTAATGGGATATTCCCGAAGCGGTTTCACATAAAACGACACTATTAGTAGTTACGGCAATGACGTCACCGAATCGGCAATTCCGATGATATTTGTTATTTCTTGTTAAAGCTACTAAATATAAATATAATATAATCTGTTTTTACAGTTTTAATAAATAACATAAACAAGCTTGATTATGTTTATTCGTAATGAATAAACCAATAGGCAATCGCCCTCCATTAGTGATACCTATTCTTCTACCCGTCCTCTCCACTTTTTTATTCTTTTTACTGCCAAAAATGTCATTTTAACTTGCCACCTTCATCTGAGTTCCTCATAACAAAATGTTGTTTATATCCGAACCTTCCTCTGAGTTCCTCATAACAAAATGTTGTTTATAACCGAATAACACAAAATGAAATTCACGGGGGGTCGATGGGAGTTCTAGTTGTGGCATCTTTCAACAAAAAAAAAAGTCAAACATGTCCGCTTTGAGTTTGTGGCAAGACATGAACACCTCTCCCCCAGGCCCCAGAAGTGTCAGTCAAAGTTTGAAGGATACTGAACGTTCAAGCGCTGGGCTAGTGAGAGAGAGTGGAAGGACCAGGGCTTGGGAATACCACAAAGAAATAGGGACTATGCAGGTGAGCCTAAACAAGCGATTCTCAACCTTTTAAGCTCGACGACCCCTTTTTACAATCCACCACTCTGCAACGACGACCCCCCCCCCAAAAAAAAAAAACACAAACATAGAAGAGTAGACAATAACAATCCATATTTTCGATGGTCTATGGCGACCACTGGCAAATCGTCAATCGACCCCCAAGGGGGTGGGGGGGGGTCGCGACCCACAGGTTGAGAAACTCTGGTCTAGAATATAATACCAAAACATTTTCTAGTTTTAACTTCTTTTTTATTTGAGCATTTGATGTGTCGCTCACAAAAAAAAGAATATAATCAAAGCTTATCTAATGTAAATAACCTCTAATTACTACCATTTATCTGAAAATTGACTCCCATTCTACTATACAAAACAAAATTAATTAATTAGTACTAAATAATTAAATAAATGGTTAATGTTTTGATTAATTCGTGTATTGTTATCGACTATGAATGATTAGGATCAAATTTCCACTTGATCCGAGAATGGGAATCGGGGAAAAAACAAAAAAATGTGTCAAAGCGTAATAAGGGGACTAAATACATACTTACATGCACACAAACACACACACACACTTATATATATATATATATATCCTCGTCTCTCTTTAAGTAGCATTTAATCCCCTTATTTTGAAATCAAACAAAATAATTAATCATCAAGAATTAATTAACTAATTGTTTAATTTTTTATAATTATTGACTCACGTCTTGTCAGGTTCAATGAATAATTGTACAAAGTTTGAACTTGATACGAGAATTAGCAATGGGAGAAAAAAAAATGTTCAAACTTTTTACCAGACAGACAGACAGACAGAAAAGCAGACAGAGTGGGTTAATATAAGCTTTGTGATAATTAGTAGCTATTTCTAAAGATATGTAGACATTTCCTGCGCTTGGAGAGACGTCATAAAACTTGTATTTTTTTTTATTTTTTTTTTGGTGTTGTAGAAACGTCAATGTCAAAGTCACGTTCGTGGACCGGGAAAATAAAATTACTTGACATGACAAGGAGCATAATTTGTTTCTGTACATGGAACTCATTAACCTCCCCTGATGAACTTATAAAAAAAAAAAGTTCAACATTGACAATATATTGCTGTTCAACACTGACAACTTTAAATAAAAAATTTAAAGTAAACACTGACAAAAACTTTACCAAAAAATCATACAACGAACAAAACTTCAACAACCCTCCCGCCCAATACTTTCTAAAATTTGGAACAAACCATTTTATAAAAATTCTTGATTAGCTTGACTCTAGTCACTCTAGCGACACTCTAGTCCTTTGGTGGCCAACCTTTTTTGAACTAGAGGGCCATACATTTCCGACATGATTGTCACGGACCACATCACCGCCAAACAAATGAACAAGTCGAATGGAACGTATTCTCTGTGGCATGGGCCCCTGCAATTTGTGTAATATTTAATTTTTAATGTAAAAAAAAAAAACACTCATTTGGGATTTTAAAATTCTCCCCCCTCCTCCCACCACCTTAGCGACGCCACTGCTCTATGGCTTCCTATGCATCATGGTTAGAAGTTTTGAGGGGATGTAAACAGGTGAAGCGTCCTGATAATACTGGATTTGTCTGCTCCTTGTGTAATGTCAATACCTCTTCTGGTATTAGTGCAATATTCTTGCGTTATTAATTAAATATATTCATACTCATCAATTTTGTTGTCGCGTATTCTTATTATGGGTACTGAGTAATAAGATCACAACAGAACATGTAGAATAACAAATAAATTCAAAGCGTAGCAGACTTGGTTTTTATTACCTTACTGATGTTAACAATATATGTTGGCAATCTCAGCACACTGCCCCAGTCTACCAAATAATGGTGTGACAACAGGGCCGGCTTTGGTTGAGGGCAGGTGGAGGAACTGCCCCGGGGACTCAGCAGGAGAGTCTCCACAAGAGAGGAGAACAACAATAGAGGAAAACGCTTGCAAAGTTTTGTTAATGCGGTAATTTAGTTTTAAATAAATTGTATTTGACTTTTAAAAATTCCTATAACTTTAGTTGAAATTATTTTATTTGTTTGCAATATAGTTTTGTAACACTTGACGGAAATAAATATTTTCTTTTGTTCGGAAAATAATTAGAGGCCGCCAATCCTTCATTACCCCGGGGCCTCCAGATCGAAAAAAAATCCTGCCATGGCCAGTTTTGTAGCAAGGTACCCGTGGGCCCTGGTTCAATAACATTTTGGTGCCCCCCCCTTCTTCTAATAAGACAAATTTGGTGTGTGACCAAAAATGAGTAATCTAAATGTAAAGACATTCCAATTATCGTACTTTTAAAAAAAAAATAAGTAATTTTGTCATAACGTTTGATTCAGTAACCACTGCATATCATAGTGTCTTTATAGTCAATGTTTTTACAACTTCATAACATAAAAACGACTTAAAAGTTCTAACATGGGCCCCGACTGGCCATGAGTCATGGGCCCAAGCGTAATGAACTCCTTCGCGCCATGGTTGCTACGCATTAGCTGTGGGCCCCTATCGCAAGCAAGGGTTCACTGAACCCCTTCGCGCCATGGATGCACCGCGTCATCTGCTTTTGCAGACCGCTGGTCGTTGTCAGGGCCTCCCTGCTCTAGTCAAATCATAGCAGAGTTATACAAAAGTAATCTAAATAGTCTCACTAGACTGCTCAGCCTGAATGGATTAAATAGGGTTTACCTCCGTTAAATAATAAACAAAAAGTTACACGACATATTTGAAAGCTCAACCATATATCACTGGGTTTATATCTCTCTGGCAGACACTCAGATTTTTTTTTATATCAGAAGAAAATATTTCTGTTACGTTTAAGGGGAGTGAACCATACGTTTTGGGAGATGCATTGCGAGATGGAGGTATTGGGGTGGCAAAGATATATAGAGAGAAAGAGAGAGAGAGAGAATAAGGGGTGAATAGAGGGGTGGGGGGCTAACGATTATCGTTATTGATGGAAGGGTGAAACCTTAAAGCCAGGAGTCACATGGGGCGGCCACCCTATGATTATGTGAAGCAATTATGGGCACTAAACGCAGTGGATCGATGGCCCCTCGTCTTCCTTTTGGGCTTTTTTTTCTTCTTCAAACCATTTGCTCCATTTGGACGTGGCACTTTAGTCAGTGGCTAGCCTTGAGCTGGGAAGATGGGGCGAAATTTTTGTTTAGAAAAAAGCCAGAATCGAAACAATTAATTGTAAATAAATAAAAACACGTGCATTGAGTGAGTTCGATTTCGCTTATTTGTTGCTTTGAATCGTTCGAGTTGTGAAGTTCAAAGCGCCCCCTATATTTATGTTGTTAGGTGCTTCCGCGCTGTGTCTTCTGCAGATAACCATAGACATTAATAAATATAGACTGGAAAAAGGAAGTAACTTCATGTAATTTAAAAACAAAACATGTATATCTATTGCATTCGGATTTCCGAATTATGAAAAAATTAAAAATTGCATGATCTTCAGTCTTGGAGATTAAACACAACTCATAGACATAAATAAAGTACACACAATTGCAAGTCACAAATTTTTGTTTCATAAGACTCATTATCGGCCAATCTATATTTATGTCTATGCAGATAAGTCAAACAGAGGTAACTCTCAAATAGAGAAATTAACTAACATATGCGAGAGGCCAACAATGTAAGTTAGTCGACGCTGATAGAGAAGTTCAAACAAAAAGTTTAATAATAAGGAAGGAAACAAAAGAATGTTGACAACATAAATCTCTACGTCAGTAAATAGCTCCTCTCTCTAAAGTCGTCATAAGTAGTCGGGTTCATCATCATCATCGTTCCTTTGTGTTCCTTCTGGAACATATGGCCTCGACAAAAACACGCCACTCTCCACGGTCTCTTGTAGGTTTTTTGATGGCTTCACATCGCTTTCCGGTCCTCTCGGCTTCCTTCAGTATACTGCGTCGCCATGTTCTTTTTGGTCTTCCTCTATGTCTTGTTCCCTGGGGGTTCCACTAGGCCTGCCCAGCTCTGTTGCTGGTATCTTTTCTCAGGGTGTGACCAATCCATCTCCACTTCCTCTCCAAGATCTGCATCTCTATATTTTTCTGCCCACTCATCTCCCACAGTTTGGTATTTTCTACTTTGTCGTACCACTTTATTTTTAGGATATTTCTCAGGCATCTGTTGATGAAGGTTTGTACATTTTTTTTTTGTTGTCGTTTCAGTTGTTCTCCATGTCGTGTTACGTTTCGCTATTCTTCCTAAAATCCTATTCTAGTTTTTACTTGTGGCGTCATTGTCAAAACTTCCCGTATTTATGAAACAAACAACTAATTCCTAATCCTTTCTGCCTCAAGTGAATAACAAAAATTTGAAACTTAATTTTAAAGACCTGAAAAGTGAACAAAAGATTTGACATGGTTTGTAACAACACTTCGATTATCCATACTTACGTAGCCTGTACACCGGATACGCCAAAAAAGTTTGCTATTTATGGATTCGCCTCCAACGTAAAGCATTCTTTTCCCATCCACACTGCAACTCACCAAGCCAAAGTGTCAACACTCGAGAGAGCAAGTAACATCTGAGAAGTAGTGACAACAGAAACCCATGAAACGTCTCTGCGTCCATCAACTGAGTGGACAACCCGAGAACACTGACGTCATGGGATCTTTTTCACATTCAGAACCCACCACCCCCTCCCTTTGAGATTGGGATCTAGATAGAAACTTGTGATTGACGTTTTACCTGAGATATTGTCTGCCTGCCACACCCCCTTAACCTCCTTCATGTCCTGACAATCTTACCAGACTAGAAATTGTTATCGAACCTGGTCTCTTCCAGCATTTAAAGTAGAAAGTTAATGTCCATCAAGAATCGACTACAATGGCCGATTTCGGTTCTGGACAATGTCCAGTATGTCTATCTAGTTTTTATTGCATTTTTTTAATTAAGTGGATTCTGAAAAGTATGAAATAAGTAGAGATGTAGCCATGATAATTAGATGTGTCTGTCTATATGTCTGTGTGTGTGTGTCTGTCTGTCTGTGCGTGTGTCTGTGTTTGATGAAGTAACAGTAAGAGCAAGTGTAAGTAGTCAAAAATTGTATTAGTGGACATAATAAGATAAATTAACTAGAAAGTCAATGAAGTTGACTCTGCAAAAATGTTTGATAGTATTTCTAGTTATGTCTAGACTTATAAGGCCATGAGAGACCATGCACTGACCCTTAATCTTCACAATCAAACTCATTGAAATTTGATTATGCTTTCATAGACCTATTGTCATACATTTAAAACGAAAAGCGTAAAAATACTCTTTGAAAAAAAAAACAGCTTATACATATTGTAAATGTAGCCAGTGGCGTAGATAAGGTAGGGGAGGAGGGGGAAGAATTTGAAAATCACCCCCGGGCCCCAACTAGACGAGGGCCCCCCAATGAGTGTTTTTTACATTGAAAATTTAATATTAAGCAACTGCAGGGGCCCCCAAAGAGGTCAAAACCCCCTGGTCCCCAAACGATGGAAACTTCCTAGCTACGCCCCTGAATGTAACAGACAGACAGAGCGAGTTGATAAAAGTTTTTGTAAAAACTATATAGATCCTGCAATGACAAATGTGGATTCATAATTGTATGCATATTAGAGACACAGATATTATTTTGCAATTTTTAGATAGACAATCTAAAAAGATCTAGGTAATCAATTTATCACACTCTACAGAAGATGACTAAATATCTAGGATTTTCGAAACATTCAATTATTTAAGTTTGTAGTGCACAAGATTTAAAGAAAAAAACATTTTACCAAGAATTCTTATATTATGTACGCCGGATACACCAAAACGCTTGCTAATTATAATTTGTCAGGGAAGTGCTTATGAAAATAAAAGGTTTTATAGTTATCGATTGTAAGTTTCAGACCTACAGAGAATAAAATGGACTAATTCAACAACTTAAACTACCTAATTAGTGAACGTAAATCAATCATGTTTTAGATTCTTTGCACAGACCTAACCCTTAAACCACATCCCCCCCCCCCCAATTCACACACAGAGACGCCTTTTTTTTTCTCGAGATGACTGTAATGATATATTGTTGGAGACCTTATCCTATAAACTTAACATCTGTTATTTCTGCTATGTTCATCTCATCTGTTATATCTGCTTTGTTCATCTAATCATCTGTTATTCCACTCTCCTCAAACCATATATTTATTTATTTCCCTAGCTTCTGTATATGTGTCTATAATGTATAGTTGTTGTTTTCCATTATCTGACATGTTACTCGAAGTTAGGCGGAGTTTGCCGGTGGTAGCGTCGAAATCTACCAGCTACCCCCCTCTGCCACTTGTTCATTAGAGAGAATGGACCAGTTTCGTATATATTTTGCAATTTAATCGAAAATTCCAATACCTTATTTACTTTTATAGTCACTGGTATATAAATGTGTCATAGGTTCGTTAAAAAAAAGTAAATGTAATCACAAATTTGTACTTTGAATAAAATTCA
>JADKLZ010077995.1:0-14195 GCA_021533235.1 Biomphalaria straminea | reverse complement strand
ATAGATAGATAGATAGATAGATAGATAGATAGATAGATAGATAGATAGATAGATAGATAGATACATCGCCCCTAAAATTAGACTAAACACAACTCTACTTTTTTTTTATCAATAAGATTTAAAGACATGAAAACCTTGGCTTACCTGACCTGAGTGGCCTCGACAAATATTTGGTTGCATTTCCTTTTTTTTTTAAACCTGGTAGAACTAATCACCGGTATTAACCAGAAAAACTTTTCGGTTATAACATTGTAAGGCTTCACCGTCGAAAATTTTTTACACGCTTTTATGTAGAGTTATGAGGTCGTATTTAGAACGAGAAACAAAATCTTATAAACATGAACTGTCAAACAAAATGAAACAACGAAAACGATATACACTTGAGAGGTAATTTTTTTTTCATTTTTCTTTGTTAACTTCAACAAAAAAACAAAGTACACACAGGCCAAACCAAATATTGCCAACATCACGTCTCACCCACATATATTACAAACATAACACACAAGACAAATTTTACACACATTCCACAATTAAAATTAATCAATTAGTTAATTAATAACTTATTATTAATTATTTTGTTTGATAACATCAAAGGGAATGAATCTTTCAGTATTCATAGATACGAATAAATATGTAGGGTGTTGTCCCTGTTCATTGAAGACGTTGTTTCTCGCACACCTATTCTAGGATCAAGTTGAAACGTTAAACACATATTTATTGTACTCAATAAAACATGAATCAATTTTTTTAATTTTATTTTGTTTGATATCGAATAACGGAAATAACATCTACATTAATGAGAGATATAATTGTAAATGCGGAGTTCTTTCCCTTAGATAAGCTTTTGTTTTTTGTTTTTTTTTTAAATAGGATTTTTTCTTATTTCGCATGTTTGGTAGTAAATTCATGTGGAAATTATGACAATGACGGACTGTCATAAACCGCTCGGCTTTTTAATTAAGGCTCTGTAACACTAAATGTATGCAGGCCATTAGAAATTCGATTTATCTTTCAATGTTTAGCCGTACCGAGACAAATAAAAAAAATTTGTTATCAAGACATACACATTGCTTGGTAATAATTGTAAATATTAAATAGCTATAGCTTGTCTATGTGATGTGTGACAAAGAATGTAGGTCACATTTGGGTATGAGAAGCCATGTAAAAACACTGCAGCTTACAAAACATCGACCATGAAGACACTTGCCGTATTAAGGTGGCAATGATCAGACTTCTTGTGATCTTTGTTGTTAGTTTCAGTGTCTCGTCTCGTTTATCGTCTGGTCTAAAATGTTAAAACTCGAGTTGTGAGATAGATTTCACTGATCTGTTCTGTGTTTTATAACATATTTAAGTTTAACTAGACTCTAGGTTTATATAATCATATTATATATCACTTGCTTAATTGTCAGTATATGCTGAATATTTCAGTTCTCAGCCGTAGGCGTCATATAAAATAAAATAAAACAATTACCTGATCCAACGAGTTAGAATTTCAAAATACGATAACTCCATAAATAAACGAATCCTTTGAAAACAAAAAATACAAGGATATTGAATTGCATTACCACAAAAATATATTAATTCTATTCTATAACATAATACACACCTTTCCGTCACCGGTCTCTCTGTATTAAATTGTAAATCCCCTTTTTATAACCTCAACCAGTGCCGGATTTAAGGGAGGGCAGGCAGGGCCTCCATAAAAGATTTTTTTTACAAATCCGATTTTGAAGGGTCGGAAATATTTTTATAAATAAATTTTTTGCCTTTTTCCCGCCAACATTTTTAATTTTACGCCTGCTGACAACAATGTCAAGGCTCAGAAGTGTCTGCTTGTTGCATGCTACGAAATGTAAATGTAGCTTCGCATTTACAGCTGTGCGTCTACCATGGGCACGACCCTCCACAAACTCAAAAGTACACACTTTTTAAACTAATGTTTAAAAAAGAAAAATAAGATTTAAATTTTAAATTATTCTACTGGCGTTTATAAAAAAAAAAATGACATGCTGTTAGATTGAAGTTTTTATTATATATTAAGTGGAACTTCCATAAAAATCCATCCTGCCCCGGTGCCTCCACAAACTTAAATCCAGCGTTGAAGTCAATTATAGACTTATTCGTGGTTACATTAGAATCTATTTGGCCTGACAAACTAATTACCATCCCCTTGAGCCCTTCACTACGCCTCTGCCCGAACCCCACTGTGATAGCCTACAGCTGGCTAAGGGGGCACGAAAAAAAATTGCATCTGCGGACGCCTTTGATAAAGTTTAAGAAAACACTATTAATAGGAATTCTTTTTTGGTCGTGAATGACGTAATCAGCAAGATCGACTGAAAATGCTCTTTTGAAGTTGAGAAGTCAGAAATGTTAAAATAGAATCAAGATTATTTTAAAGGTGTCTATTTCGTAATAATCTCACTGTAATTTGTTTAAAAAACATCGATAGCTTTATTTATATTTTTTTTTTGGTAAAAACTTTGAGGGGGGTGTTGACACCATCAGCTAACCGCGCCTGTTGACACCGACCTAAGTGACGCCACTGGAATGCCGTAACGTAGGGCAAGGACGCTGTTCTAATAATGTGTTTGGCTCCCCCTGGTCTAACGCTACATAAGATAAGCTCTTCAGTTACTCGCCTGTTTAATGTCTTCAGCTGCAAATGTCGCCGTGAGTAACATTTATGCGTTGACACCACCTGGATACTTCGTAGTTAGCTCACTACCTCGTAATAAGAAATTAACAATGTACGTTGAGCACTGCTACACTATGATGGCAAGCAACAGATTGCAACAATTTAATGATAGGATGGGAACTGCTTATTGAGTACTTATGCCTTCATACCAAGAAACAAATTTCAGTAAAAATGGACTAACTACCGAAACCCTTAGGATCATGGTGTATACATTGTGCACCATTGCAAAAATAGGTATTCTGAATGTTTATGTAACTCACATTTTAGTCGTTATTGGTATTTGCAATTTTATTTCAAATTTCTACCTAATTAAACCATAGGAAATGTGGACACCAGAGTGGAGCTGTAACGGGCTGAATCTCCCTTCTACATTCTACAGCCCTGTAGAAATAATTCAATAAGCTGGTATGCGTTATATGAACCATGTTTTTAATTAAGGTTGTTAATATTCTTAAAAAGGAAAGAAAAAGGTTTTCTTCCTTTCACATCTCCTCTATTTTTAGCGCCTTTATAAAAATGTAGATTCAGATATGAATATTTGTATGCACATATGCAAAGACACATTTTTTTAATGTAATTAGCAGTCTGTGTTCATCTACAATTACAAACAATAACACTTATAAGTGTATGTGTAACGTATGGAAAGAGTTTGACTGACCTGCAGGGGCCGTCTACGAGTTTGTGTTCTTCTTAACATGTAGGGCAAGGGGGAAGGTTCTTATGAAATGAATCTTAGATCTATAATCATTAACGTTATTGATATTCTAGCACTCTGTTCTCTGTGTTTATTATTCTGATTATGACTTATTCTTTTTTTGTTTGCAAACAAAGTTGAACTGGTAAAAAAAAAATAATCCGCGGAATCGTTCCTGTTTTGTTTTTTCTTTTTTGTTGTTTTTTTTTAAATTTTCGCCTCCATTTTCTT
The DNA here is from genome assembly GCA_021533235.1 of Biomphalaria straminea. NCBI lineage: Eukaryota > Metazoa > Mollusca > Gastropoda > Planorbidae > Biomphalaria > Biomphalaria straminea. The sequence goes on along the minus strand of JADKLZ010077995.1, from coordinate 10,569 downwards.
TTTCCTTTCATGCTATAATGCAAGGGTAATAATTCTGCTTTGTCAAACAAGTAAACATCGCTGACAGAGTTACGACGTTTTGCCCATTACCAGCTGTCAAGAGAACTACTCGTTAACAGGGGCGTTTATTCTGAACAGTGGGAAACTACCAGGCGGAAACAAGAAAGGTGCCTTTCAACATTTTCAGTTTTATCAATGAAAACCTCTAGGTAGAAAGTCCCTACGGATTGGTTTTCAGGCTGTCCATTAAAGATATACAACAAAACTAAGGAATTTTTTATTTTTTTTAAAAGATGAAAAATTTTTTTTTCATGATATATGCGTAAATGAATGGGTGGCAGTCTGGTAATATACGCTCCGTAATGTCGTCAAAGTGGTCCATTGTTCCAACCTTGCGCGCTGCCGTTTTACTCCCGTCCTGTAGGAGATTTGGGTAAGATGATGTAGTAATCTTAATTTCTGAAGTATGTCGAAAATTTATATAAGAAAACATTTTTTTTTAAATTTTCAGACCAATAAAGGTTGTATTGAGACCAATGTAGAATGTATAGAAACTAGTGTAGGATGTATATAGACCAATGAAGAATGTATAAAGTCCAATGTGGATGTATAGAGACCAATGAAGAATGTATAAAGTCCAATGGGGATGTATAGAGACCAATATAGAATATATAGAGACAAATTCAGAATGTATAAAGACCAATGTAGGATGCATAGAGACCAATGTTATGGAGTGTATGTCCTTGTTTCTGATCTAACTTTGAAGAAAGTAGGGTCTTATCTTATCTTATAATACAGACGTTACTTCAAAAAAGAAGATGATTACGTCCTACGCGTTTTTGGTTGATTTGGCTGAAAAGTTTCTGATGAAATCACGGGATGGTCTGTCGTAATTGAGGCTGTTAAATACTTGCTGTGAAAGTGACAGAAAAAGAGGAGACTAGCAAGAAATCTGTTACAGGATGGTAGGTGTGTTGATTTGTGTGCTTTATATCTTGTTTAAATTCTCATGTCATTGTGGTTCTACATACATCTTCTTTGAAGCGGAATCTGTGTAAATCTTCGTTGTAAAAGAATATTGTTTATTTATTTAAAGTTCTTCATTAAAAATTAAATTCGCCTACATAGTTTTAGTTGTACCAGTTGTTTGGAGTGACATACCAACGACCGAGTATTAACAACAAATACATTCTTTTACCCGATGCTGGTACAAATACATATCAGATATAACGTATGACACAAACTGAAAAAAAAACAAACAATTACATCGTTGAACTCAGTAATTAACTTAGGCAGGGCCCGTCCTAGCAATTGCGGGGCCCTATGCGAAACTGATTGCGCGGGGCCTAGTTTGTGTGAGAATAAGGAAGTGAAAATTAAGATTTTGTATAAGAAAAAAAATAATAAAATCGACTTTGAATTTTATTCATTCTGTACTAAGTTTAAAATTGCGATATGTACTTTACAAACCTTTTAACCAATGGCATATTTATATGCCAGTGACTATAACAGTAAATAAAGTATTGGAATTTTCGATTGAGGTAAAAATTCGCTCGATTATTTCATTTTATTCCATGAATGCTGACAATGCCTTTTTTCTTTTATCGCTCGTAGGATTGGCATTTTCCGCAATCAATGACACCCACAAATGACAATTTTGTCAATTGTACTGAAGATTTTAAGATTTTTCAGGAGAATTTAATAAATTCAGGAGATTTCCAGGAATTTTTCGTATATATTTTGCAATTTAATAATTACACCTTGAATTAGCGCTGGGCCTATGAAAGCACGGGGCCTACTGCGACCGCATAGGCTGCAGTGGCCTAAGACCGGCCCTGCTTGTAGGACTAGATTATCGCATTAATCCATCAACAATAAATACATTTAGCCTAGGGCCTACAATCTTATTAAAAGAGACCACCCCTTTATTTTGCACAACAATAACTAGATCTAGGTTTTCAAAACATAGACAACAAAAAAGCAAAGAGAGAACTATAACAAACTCGTATTACAGTCATCCCAGTACAAAACTCGTTCAGACAAAATACGTTTTTCTTCTATCCGTAAAGCGAGCTTTGTATTTGCCTTTGAAACAGTAGACGATAAAAGCTATAGATGAATTAAGCCTGGGGTGGGGGATATTCTTAGTGGAGGTTGGAAGGAGAGGGGGGGATTCACGTTGAGTTTTGTGTTTTGATAAGAAACATAGTGTTTTACTGTACGCCTACCCCCCCCCCTTTTTTTTTTTTCGTTTTCACAATATGCAAGGTGCTGGAAAAAGTTTTCCAGATTTCTGCTATCCATCCGTGACGTAGCGAGACAGCAGCGCCCCCATGCAGTTCTTCATGTCTCTTGAAATTTATATCTAGAGTCTAGTTGCTTTCTGGTTGGCTCGTTAGTTCCCACATGCAAAGTAGATGATTCATTTGTCCATTCTTTTTCACTGCCTTTTGTCCAAAAGTGAATACAAATCAATTGATCTAGAGTTTATACTGCTAAAATAGGCCAAGAGTTAAGAGACTTAGCACTAAAATTGCAAAAAAAGCTCTTATACATTCCATAGAAGATGGTGTAATACTAATCTCGTACATCTTACATGGAATAAAACAGCATTGGTAAAAGAGCTGAAAGAATTGCCATGCAAGTATACGAATAGCAACGTTTCTACAGTCGCTGGTTAATACTTAACAGAGGCGTATCAATGCCATTCAATCGTCCTCTCCTTCTGGAATAGGAGACTACGATAGCCACACGGCAAGCTTAGACAGATTGTCCAAACTCAATGAGCACAAATATTTCTCAAGACTTGATTCTGTCGCTCAAATGCCCCAAAGAAAGGAATAATAATAAAAAAAAAAACTAAGGGAAACAAATCTGTGAGCAGATGTTATCTTCTCATCTCCACGACTTTTCTTACATTCCACTCACCCCTGTCTGTTGTCGCTGGATATTTAGACTCTCTCTCTTTCTCTCTCTCTCTCTCTCTCTCTCTCTCTCTCTCTCTCTTTCTTCACTGGACCCTAGGCTAACCTCTCCTGTCATCACCTAGTTCTGGGGGCCGTCAAGCTGTCAGACACTTTAGACCTCGAGTATCTCTGAACAGTACCACTGCAAAGAGAAGTTTCTTAGTCCTATTTGTCATTAAGAAAATTAACAACCTAGAATTGAGGAAATAAAACCTAGACTTCAGGGTCAATTTTTAATATATTTTTAAACGTTATATGTAATAGTGATAATATCACTAAAATAAATGGATCTAACTTTTCAAAAGTAAGCATTGTTTCTCTCAACTTTTATAAATGCAAAATTTCTATCTCTTTTATATAGGGTCTATATCTTTTGACTTTGTCGGATCTTCACTTTATAAATATTATGCATGATGCTTAAATCAAATCATAAACATTTTTTTAAAGACTCAAAACTTACGTACATTATAATATCGTTTTACTGAACTCTTATCACTTACAACAGTACGAACTACAAGCCACAAACTATGGTCTTGTGTCTTCATGTTTAATGGGATATTCCCGAAACGGGTTTACATAATACGACAGAAATACAGCAATGACGTCACCGAATTGGCAATACCGAGGAGATTTGTTATTTCTTGTTAAAGCTACTAAATATAAATATAATATAATCTGTTTTTACAGTTTTAATAAATAACATAAACAAGCTTGATTATGTTTATTCGTAATGAATAAACCAATAGGCAATCGCCCTCCATTAGTGATACCTCCTCTTCTACCCGTCCTCTCCACTTTTTTTGTCTTTTTACTGCCAAAAATGTCATTTTAACTTGCCACCTTCATCTGAGTTCCTCATAACAAAATGTTGTTTATATCCGAATAACACAAAATGAAATTCACGGGGGGGTCGATGGGAGTTCTAGTTGTGGCATCTTTCAACAAAAATAAAGTCAAACATGTCCACTTTGAGTTTGTGGCAAGACATGAACACCTCTCCCCCAGGCCCCAGAAGTGTCAGTCAAAGTTTGAAGGATACTGAACGTTCAAGCGCTGGGCTAGTGAGAGAGGAAGGACCAGGGCTTGGGAATACCACAAAGAAATAGGGACTATGCAGGTGAGCCTAAACAAGCGATTCTCAACCTTTTAAGCTCGACGACCCCTTTTTACAATCCACCACTCTGCAACGACGACCCCCCCCCCAAAAAAAAAAAACACAAACATAGAAGAGTAGACAATAACAATCCATATTTTCGATGGTCTATGGCGACCACTGGCAAATCGTCAATCGACCCCCAAGGGGGTGGGGGGGGGTCGCGACCCACAGGTTGAGAAACTCTGGTCTAGAATATAATACCAAAACATTTTCTAGTTTTAACTTCTTTTTTATTTGAGCATTTGATGTGTCGCTCACAAAAAAAAGAATATAATCAAAGCTTATCTAATGTAAATAACCTCTAATTACTACCATTTATCTGAAAATTGACTCCCATTCTACTATACAAAACAAAATTAATTAATTAGTACTAAATAATTAAATAAATGGTTAATGTTTTGATTAATTCGTGTATTGTTATCGACTATGAATGATTAGGATCAAATTTCCACTTGATCCGAGAATGGGAATCGGGGAAAAAACAAAAAAATGTGTCAAAGCGTAATAAGGGGACTAAATACATACTTACATGCACACAAACACACACACACACTTATATATATATATATATATCCTCGTCTCTCTTTAAGTAGCATTTAATCCCCTTATTTTGAAATCAAACAAAATAATTAATCATCAAGAATTAATTAACTAATTGTTTAATTTTTTATAATTATTGACTCACGTCTTGTCAGGTTCAATGAATAATTGTACAAAGTTTGAACTTGATACGAGAATTAGCAATGGGAGAAAAAAAAATGTTCAAACTTTTTACCAGACAGACAGACAGACAGAAAAGCAGACAGAGTGGGTTAATATAAGCTTTGTGATAATTAGTAGCTATTTCTAAAGATATGTAGACATTTCCTGCGCTTGGAGAGACGTCATAAAACTTGTATTTTTTTTTATTTTTTTTTTGGTGTTGTAGAAACGTCAATGTCAAAGTCACGTTCGTGGACCGGGAAAATAAAATTACTTGACATGACAAGGAGCATAATTTGTTTCTGTACATGGAACTCATTAACCTCCCCTGATGAACTTATAAAAAAAAAAAGTTCAACATTGACAATATATTGCTGTTCAACACTGACAACTTTAAATAAAAAATTTAAAGTAAACACTGACAAAAACTTTACCAAAAAATCATACAACGAACAAAACTTCAACAACCCTCCCGCCCAATACTTTCTAAAATTTGGAACAAACCATTTTATAAAAATTCTTGATTAGCTTGACTCTAGTCACTCTAGCGACACTCTAGTCCTTTGGTGGCCAACCTTTTTTGAACTAGAGGGCCATACATTTCCGACATGATTGTCACGGACCACATCACCGCCAAACAAATGAACAAGTCGAATGGAACGTATTCTCTGTGGCATGGGCCCCTGCAATTTGTGTAATATTTAATTTTTAATGTAAAAAAAAAAAACACTCATTTGGGATTTTAAAATTCTCCCCCCTCCTCCCACCACCTTAGCGACGCCACTGCTCTATGGCTTCCTATGCATCATGGTTAGAAGTTTTGAGGGGATGTAAACAGGTGAAGCGTCCTGATAATACTGGATTTGTCTGCTCCTTGTGTAATGTCAATACCTCTTCTGGTATTAGTGCAATATTCTTGCGTTATTAATTAAATATATTCATACTCATCAATTTTGTTGTCGCGTATTCTTATTATGGGTACTGAGTAATAAGATCACAACAGAACATGTAGAATAACAAATAAATTCAAAGCGTAGCAGACTTGGTTTTTATTACCTTACTGATGTTAACAATATATGTTGGCAATCTCAGCACACTGCCCCAGTCTACCAAATAATGGTGTGACAACAGGGCCGGCTTTGGTTGAGGGCAGGTGGAGGAACTGCCCCGGGGACTCAGCAGGAGAGTCTCCACAAGAGAGGAGAACAACAATAGAGGAAAACGCTTGCAAAGTTTTGTTAATGCGGTAATTTAGTTTTAAATAAATTGTATTTGACTTTTAAAAATTCCTATAACTTTAGTTGAAATTATTTTATTTGTTTGCAATATAGTTTTGTAACACTTGACGGAAATAAATATTTTCTTTTGTTCGGAAAATAATTAGAGGCCGCCAATCCTTCATTACCCCGGGGCCTCCAGATCGAAAAAAAATCCTGCCATGGCCAGTTTTGTAGCAAGGTACCCGTGGGCCCTGGTTCAATAACATTTTGGTGCCCCCCCCTTCTTCTAATAAGACAAATTTGGTGTGTGACCAAAAATGAGTAATCTAAATGTAAAGACATTCCAATTATCGTACTTTTAAAAAAAAAATAAGTAATTTTGTCATAACGTTTGATTCAGTAACCACTGCATATCATAGTGTCTTTATAGTCAATGTTTTTACAACTTCATAACATAAAAACGACTTAAAAGTTCTAACATGGGCCCCGACTGGCCATGAGTCATGGGCCCAAGCGTAATGAACTCCTTCGCGCCATGGTTGCTACGCATTAGCTGTGGGCCCCTATCGCAAGCAAGGGTTCACTGAACCCCTTCGCGCCATGGATGCACCGCGTCATCTGCTTTTGCAGACCGCTGGTCGTTGTCAGGGCCTCCCTGCTCTAGTCAAATCATAGCAGAGTTATACAAAAGTAATCTAAATAGTCTCACTAGACTGCTCAGCCTGAATGGATTAAATAGGGTTTACCTCCGTTAAATAATAAACAAAAAGTTACACGACATATTTGAAAGCTCAACCATATATCACTGGGTTTATATCTCTCTGGCAGACACTCAGATTTTTTTTTATATCAGAAGAAAATATTTCTGTTACGTTTAAGGGGAGTGAACCATACGTTTTGGGAGATGCATTGCGAGATGGAGGTATTGGGGTGGCAAAGATATATAGAGAGAAAGAGAGAGAGAGAGAATAAGGGGTGAATAGAGGGGTGGGGGGCTAACGATTATCGTTATTGATGGAAGGGTGAAACCTTAAAGCCAGGAGTCACATGGGGCGGCCACCCTATGATTATGTGAAGCAATTATGGGCACTAAACGCAGTGGATCGATGGCCCCTCGTCTTCCTTTTGGGCTTTTTTTTCTTCTTCAAACCATTTGCTCCATTTGGACGTGGCACTTTAGTCAGTGGCTAGCCTTGAGCTGGGAAGATGGGGCGAAATTTTTGTTTAGAAAAAAGCCAGAATCGAAACAATTAATTGTAAATAAATAAAAACACGTGCATTGAGTGAGTTCGATTTCGCTTATTTGTTGCTTTGAATCGTTCGAGTTGTGAAGTTCAAAGCGCCCCCTATATTTATGTTGTTAGGTGCTTCCGCGCTGTGTCTTCTGCAGATAACCATAGACATTAATAAATATAGACTGGAAAAAGGAAGTAACTTCATGTAATTTAAAAACAAAACATGTATATCTATTGCATTCGGATTTCCGAATTATGAAAAAATTAAAAATTGCATGATCTTCAGTCTTGGAGATTAAACACAACTCATAGACATAAATAAAGTACACACAATTGCAAGTCACAAATTTTTGTTTCATAAGACTCATTATCGGCCAATCTATATTTATGTCTATGCAGATAAGTCAAACAGAGGTAACTCTCAAATAGAGAAATTAACTAACATATGCGAGAGGCCAACAATGTAAGTTAGTCGACGCTGATAGAGAAGTTCAAACAAAAAGTTTAATAATAAGGAAGGAAACAAAAGAATGTTGACAACATAAATCTCTACGTCAGTAAATAGCTCCTCTCTCTAAAGTCGTCATAAGTAGTCGGGTTCATCATCATCATCGTTCCTTTGTGTTCCTTCTGGAACATATGGCCTCGACAAAAACACGCCACTCTCCACGGTCTCTGTAGGTTTTTTGATGGCTTCACAGCGCTTTCCGGTCCTCTCGGCTTCCTTCAGTATACTGCGTCGCCATGTTCTTTTTGGTCTTCCTCTATGTCTTGTTCCCTGGGGGTTCCACTCTAAGGCCTGTCTAGCTCTGTTGCTGGTATCTTTTCTAAGGGTGTGACCAATCCATCTCCACTTCCTCTCCGAGATCTGCATCTCTATATTTTTCTGCCCACTCATCTCCCACAGTTTGGTATTTCTACTTTGTCGTACCACTTTATTTTTAGGATATTTCTCAGGCATCTGTTGATGAAGGTTTGTACATTTTTTTTTTGTTGTCGTTTCAGTTGTTCTCCATGTCGTGTTACGTTTCGCTATTCTTCCTAAAATCCTATTCTAGTTTTTACTTGTGGCGTCATTGTCAAAACTTCCCGTATTTATGAAACAAACAACTAATTCCTAATCCTTTCTGCCTCAAGTGAATAACAAAAATTTGAAACTTAATTTTAAAGACCTGAAAAGTGAACAAAAGATTTGACATGGTTTGTAACAACACTTCGATTATCCATACTTACGTAGCCTGTACACCGGATACGCCAAAAAAGTTTGCTATTTATGGATTCGCCTCCAACGTAAAGCATTCTTTTCCCATCCACACTGCAACTCACCAAGCCAAAGTGTCAACACTCGAGAGAGCAAGTAACATCTGAGAAGTAGTGACAACAGAAACCCATGAAACGTCTCTGCGTCCATCAACTGAGTGGACAACCCGAGAACACTGACGTCATGGGATCTTTTTCACATTCAGAACCCACCACCCCCTCCCTTTGAGATTGGGATCTAGATAGAAACTTGTGATTGACGTTTTACCTGAGATATTGTCTGCCTGCCACACCCCCTTAACCTCCTTCATGTCCTGACAATCTTACCAGACTAGAAATTGTTATCGAACCTGGTCTCTTCCAGCATTTAAAGTAGAAAGTTAATGTCCATCAAGAATCGACTACAATGGCCGATTTCGGTTCTGGACAATGTCCAGTATGTCTATCTAGTTTTTATTGCATTTTTTTAATTAAGTGGATTCTGAAAAGTATGAAATAAGTAGAGATGTAGCCATGATAATTAGATGTGTCTGTCTATATGTCTGTGTGTGTGTGTCTGTCTGTCTGTGCGTGTGTCTGTGTTTGATGAAGTAACAGTAAGAGCAAGTGTAAGTAGTCAAAAATTGTATTAGTGGACATAATAAGATAAATTAACTAGAAAGTCAATGAAGTTGACTCTGCAAAAATGTTTGATAGTATTTCTAGTTATGTCTAGACTTATAAGGCCATGAGAGACCATGCACTGACCCTTAATCTTCACAATCAAACTCATTGAAATTTGATTATGCTTTCATAGACCTATTGTCATACATTTAAAACGAAAAGCGTAAAAATACTCTTTGAAAAAAAAAACAGCTTATACATATTGTAAATGTAGCCAGTGGCGTAGATAAGGTAGGGGAGGAGGGGGAAGAATTTGAAAATCACCCCCGGGCCCCAACTAGACGAGGGCCCCCCAATGAGTGTTTTTTACATTGAAAATTTAATATTAAGCAACTGCAGGGGCCCCCAAAGAGGTCAAAACCCCCTGGTCCCCAAACGATGGAAACTTCCTAGCTACGCCCCTGAATGTAACAGACAGACAGAGCGAGTTGATAAAAGTTTTTGTAAAAACTATATAGATCCTGCAATGACAAATGTGGATTCATAATTGTATGCATATTAGAGACACAGATATTATTTTGCAATTTTTAGATAGACAATCTAAAAAGATCTAGGTAATCAATTTATCACACTCTACAGAAGATGACTAAATATCTAGGATTTTCGAAACATTCAATTATTTAAGTTTGTAGTGCACAAGATTTAAAGAAAAAAACATTTTACCAAGAATTCTTATATTATGTACGCCGGATACACCAAAACGCTTGCTAATTATAATTTGTCAGGGAAGTGCTTATGAAAATAAAAGGTTTTATAGTTATCGATTGTAAGTTTCAGACCTACAGAGAATAAAATGGACTAATTCAACAACTTAAACTACCTAATTAGTGAACGTAAATCAATCATGTTTTAGATTCTTTGCACAGACCTAACCCTTAAACCACATCCCCCCCCCCCCAATTCACACACAGAGACGCCTTTTTTTTTCTCGAGATGACTGTAATGATATATTGTTGGAGACCTTATCCTATAAACTTAACATCTGTTATTTCTGCTATGTTCATCTCATCTGTTATATCTGCTTTGTTCATCTAATCATCTGTTATTCCACTCTCCTCAAACCATATATTTATTTATTTCCCTAGCTTCTGTATATGTGTCTATAATGTATAGTTGTTGTTTTCCATTATCTGACATGTTACTCGAAGTTAGGCGGAGTTTGCCGGTGGTAGCGTCGAAATCTACCAGCTACCCCCCTCTGCCACTTGTTCATTAGAGAGAATGGACCAGTTTCGTATATATTTTGCAATTTAATCGAAAATTCCAATACCTTATTTACTTTTATAGTCACTGGCATATAAATGTGTCATAGGTTCGTTAAAAAAAAAGTAAATGTAATCACAAATTTGTACTTTGAATAAAATTCA
>JADKLZ010077991.1:0-10295 GCA_021533235.1 Biomphalaria straminea | reverse complement strand
AAGCACATTGTCAGATTGAGGTTTAAACGTAGCAATAATAAGCACATCGTCAGATTGAGGTTTAAACGTAGGAATAATAAGCACATTGTCAGATTGAGGTTTAAACGCAGCAATAAAAAGCACATTGTCAGATTGAGGTTTAAACGTAGCAATAATAAGCAAATTGTCAGATTGAGGTTTAAACGTAGCAATAATAAGCACATCGTCAGATTGAGGTTTAAACGTAGCAATAATAAGCACATTATCAGATTGAGGTTTAAACGTAGGAATAACGAAAAAAAAAAGTCATGTCATAAAGTTCTGAAATCACAAAGCCTCTTAGGGTACGAATAGGACACAACGCTAGATACATGGTGAAGAGTGACATTTCGGCATTTTTAGGGCGCCCATGAGTCCAACCTACTCTAATGGGCACCTGACATTTGTTGGGGAAAAGTCAAGGCGGTTGGTTGTTCTACTGACCACAAGAAGCCCTCATTAACTGTGATGCAACAGAAACAGATGACCTTACACCATCTGCTCCACTGATCCCAAGATCAGAGACGGATACTTTACTTTTTTTTAAATTAGATAAATAATATTATCATCAGCGAAACTGATCTGTTTAAAAAAATATAAATAATAAATTTTAGTTAAACTATATGTATATTTAAAGGTGTCATAGCAATGTGTTAGGTACATGCAAACATGATATCTAGATGTACACAAATCTTGCCTAATTCAAAAGAGCTAGACTTAATAAATGAATGTATCTGTGTACAATTACTGCAATGATGTAGTCGAAGAAGAAGAACTAGACCAGCAATGAAAACGAAGGTCTACCCGAGAAAGATCTCCTCTGTTGAATGTTTACACTTGTCAGGCTATCAACGGAAAAATTCCCGTCCAAATGTCAACAGACTGTGTCAAGAGATGAACGGATTAGTCGAGATTCAAATGTCTGACTTTGCCACCACAACTCTCTGCTTTTCTGGTCTTCCCCTTCTCAAAGAAACAGTTTTACATTCATAAGAGATAATTACTCTCTGCTATAATGAGCCTTGATGCTAAGGTTCGGTACACGAAGTCCAGTTGTTCACAGATCTATTACTAATCTTCATGTATTGTTTTACTATGTTCCGGGACTGAGCTCAGTTAATGGTGAAATGCCGAGTGGGGGACACAAAGAATCAGACAGTGGGAAGGGGATTCAATTTTTGCTTTAAAGATTTGAGGGGGGGGGGAGAGAAATTAAGCAACAACCTCATCATCAAACAACTCGGAGATAAATGTTACATCAGTGGCTGGCCTTCAGTGTCTGTTCATGTTTCCCGTAATGTCAGAGAACTAGACCGAGGCTATTATAAAGTGAGTCTTGATAAAGGAAAGAACCCCGAACTACCATATCTCACAACAATGTAGAACATATTTCCGTTATTCGACATCAAACAAAATAATTATTTGCCAATAGTTAATAGACCGATTAGTCAATTTTTAAATGGATTCATGTTTTGTCAGGTACAATAAATAAATGTTTAATGTTTCCAATAGTTACGAGACTGAGTGTGGAAGAAATAAGGTGTACAAACGTTTTACTAGACAGAGTGAGTTGATACAAGCTTAGTAAATATATAAATATAAATCTACTTGGGTAGCATGGAGGTGTCAGAATGCAATCTCGCAGCGGTTACAACAAATGCATCTCTGCTCTTGTCTGCATGTACATCACGCTCCCTCACACAGAGAAACAATAGAGACTTACCCTCACACACCCACACAGAAACACTAGAGACTTACCCTCACACACGCAGAGAAACACTAGAGACTTACCTGTGATGTATTAAGACCCTATTTCCTACCTACATCCATATCCTGGTCACGACGACAGAGCTCCAACGCATAGGCACAACAAATCACCTCCAGGTAACTCTACAATAGCTAGCTACACCACTTGTAGATACACTTTGATCACAATGTGCAGGACTTGAGGGGAGAGGGGGGGCGAAGTTCACACTATATTAGCCGAGAGATCGAATGCACTGTCAGGATGTCTAACTATTGCACAGCGTTGTCCTGATTTACCGACTTTCTAGTGGAAAAGGGGGGGGGCAATATGGACGCTACAGTTACATATCATACATGTATACACGGTGCCATCCTTTAGAACTGTACATTGATAAAACGTTTTGTTTAGCACAGATATTAAAGCTAAGTTTGAACTACCTAGGATTAGGTACGCAATGAAGGTTAGCAGGGGACTCGTTCAACACATAGAAATACTAAACTTATAGAGCAGTGCATCTTTTCAAGTACAATGGGACACTCTATTTTAAATTAAGCTATTCAAAACGTTTGCAAATAAAACAAACACGAGATAGAGAGCTGAAGAGTGAGAGATGAAGAGAAAAAAAAGACAGTAGAGAGAAGAAAGAGAGCTGAAGAAAGTGAGAGAGAGAGAGAGAGAAGAGAGAGAGAGAGAGAAGAGAGAGAGCGCGCTGAAGAGAGAGAGAAAGAGGAGACAGAGAGAGCTGAAAGAGAGAGAGAGGAGAGAGCGAAGAGAGAGCTGGAGCTAAAGGAAGATGCAGCCACTCTCTAATTCTCTCTATCCAATCACAAGAAACCCTTCCCCTTTTCTCTCCTACCTATTGAACCATTGAGTGTCTGTGTGTAACACAAACTATTGGACTCACTGGTTATTAAGTCATTCCTTGTCTCAGCCGCTGGGGGTAAAAAAAAAAAAATCAACTCTTTGACTGCTAACTTAGCGCTCCCATATCTTATTATCTTGTAGACTTTTGTCCTCACACTGGTATCAACCTTCCCTAACCCCAACCATATAGTGCCTATAACTGTTGGTTGTAAGAGAAGCAATAGATACATTTTGTTTGTTAACAGCGCTTTATAAATAAAATTATTATTATTATTACCCATTGTGACATGGATACAATCTACCGATCTACCAATAAACTCACTCACACGGACAAGCCATCAACAAGACCAAACTAAGAAGGGCTGGCTCCAACCAAGAAAAGAAAAAACGCCATGTCTCGTAAATTAGGAGCCTCTTTTGAACCCCTCCGAAAATCAAACGTTAATGGGTCAAAAATCCATCCTCGAGGTAATTGGTAGCAGTGCCCGAACATGCGAGTCTATGATTTCCTAGGCCAGGCCCGGAACGTTTGATGTGCCAGTCTAGTGCCTCCATGTACATCTGTCGCTATAGTTCAATGGGTGCATGGCCTGGCATCAAACGCCACCATTAGACGCGCATTTCAAACTATCAAACGCTTACTTAGTACGTCACATTGAAAGGGGGTGGGTGGGCGCATACAGTTCGATAACTAGGACCAGAAACTCCATCTAGTTCTGTTCATTATAGTAAAAAAGTAATGCAACAGTGTTATAAATTTAAAGATCTAATTCAGATGGATATTTTGGTATTTGTAATTTGAATAATGAACCAGGAAGTTAATCCCTATTGCATGGCGACCTCTCAACAGATCTAGTGGACAAGTGATCTGCGTGTTCTTTGCGGACGTAATGCCGACATACAGACATAAACACGTATCACAGAGGATTCTGAGTTTAACTTCTTATGTTTGCAAGTAAAAATGATTGATCTAGAAACTTGAGATGAATGACGGCATTTATCAAGCTTTAAAAAAATAATATTACTCTCGTGATCAGGAATAAATAGTCGCTACAATCGCTTGTCAGGCTATGAGAGTATTGAAACAAACCAACGGTACAAGTGTAAACTGATAATAGATAGAAAGATAAACTAGCAAGATAATCATCAAACATAAAAGGGAATCTATATTTCTCATGAATTCTACCATGGAAACAATGTTCTGCCATGCGACCCCTTGTTATATGTACTTTACTTCTGGTCACTGTATTTAACAGATTCATACATTTGATGTAAACTATATTAGGGTACTGACGCCCTCTCCCTACCTCACCACTAAAAAAAAAAACCAAGCATTCACATAAACACATTTTTTACAATGCTACACAAACATACACACACACACACACACTACCCCTGAACGGCTAGCAAGTCTTGTAGTTGATTAGCTAGTACTGACGATCTAAACGCAGGACTTCTACTTCACATTATCCAGACTGGAAAACTTCACATTCGCCGGCCGTCGGTTTAAGAAGAGGCCGGCAGGAAATGAGAACTTTTGATTTCCTAGTGCAGTACCACTTCATCAACAAAACTAGGGAGGGGGGAGGGATAAGGGAGATGAAGAGAGAATAAGAGATATGAAGAGAGAGAGAGAGAGAGAGAGCAAGGAAGAGAGCTGGAGAGAGAATAATAGATATGAAGAGAGAGCAAGGAGGAGAGTGGAAGGTGGAGTAAGAAGAATAGATGATAGAGAGAGATCGAGAGATGAAGAGCTGGAAACAGAGAGAGAGAGAGAGAGAGAGAGAGAGAGAGAGAGAATGCATGTATGTGCATATAGACCGCAGTGCACATAACGCATGTGTGAGCGGGTCAGGGGTGTCGGAGCGTTCACCAGGCCAGAACGTTGGTGAAAATGGGATCACCAAACAAAATGTTCGGACGCTGATCGGGCAAAGTGTTTTGGTATCTGCAATTGAAGTCAGTGTGGCGAGATCTCGAAGCCTTGTACCATAAGGATCACTTTAAAAATAAAAAGCTAACGCGTGACAGAAACAAGAACTAGGAACACTCAAGAGAAAGAGGCAATGAGTTACTCGTTCACGATCTATTAACACTGCTATTGTGTCCATGAACTCAATGCATAGCTGCACCAGACAAGCAGATAGTCCCAATTAGAGCTCGCTCACAGTGTGGTATCGCGACTCGTCATCTTCGTTTCTTATATCAAGCAGTCAGAGATAACCCACAAAATTAGGGCACAAGGGCTAGTTATAAGGGGGGGGGGAGAGGGGGGCGGGAGGTTATTCAAAGAAAGAGAAGACAAAAAAAATGTGAGTAGAGGGAATTATCACGACTAGCGGGAGAAACTGTAGGCCGTGGTCCGATAATGAAACCCAAGAAAACAATGGCAAGGCGCTGATAGATCTTGTTACGTCTCTATAGATCAGCTTGCACCTTCTTTGTGGAGTGGACTGCAACTCTTTGGGGTCTGGGAGGAGAGTGTGGGGGAGGGGGGCAAGTAGGGCGAGGCAGAAATAACAAACACGCACACAACTCTAGAAGCTTGGTGGTCCTTTGTATTGAAACCTTTGAACAATTTGAACATTCGCTTGTCTACACAACAGATGTAACAGAGAAGATCTATTTAAAAAAAGGGGAACGAACGAGGAAAATAAATTTTGTCTAATTACTATTTCCCAATCATTTTCATTTTGTTACTTCCCCGAGCGAGACATTGTTATTGTAAAGAATCATTTCCAGCATTGGACAGATGAGAATAAGAATCAAATCGAGGGATAGATGAATTATAATGAAGATCGAGCGCATAGTAAAAGAAAAAGTAAAGGGCATTAAACTCCCCACCAATACACAAACATGTTCAATAGAGTTCTCCACAAAGACAGCGAAGACCAACTGACAAAACTTGAACTTGCAAACGTGGCTGAGACAAACAGCGTGGCTGCTGAGACTCTGGGTTTACAAAACAGCAACTCCAGAACTTTGAAGAGCGCTGGGAAGAAGTGACGCGAAGCATCAATCGAATGATACACATCTTTTTTTTTTTTTACTCCCCTCATGTTTTGGAGTTCTGATCCAAAAAACCGGATGAGAAATGATAAAAGGAGAAAAAGAAACAAGAAAGAAGAACTAATCTACATGAGCAGGATAGACTACTCCAGCCACCTTACAAACACGTATTTGGAAGTCAGGATGTGTGAGATCAAGGCTTCTCAGACTATGCCTCAGGACTCTCAGAAATTGTCAACACAAACATCATGAGCAAAGTCAAGCGCCAAACTGAGTATACAGCCTACTAATGCTTAACCCAAACAGTTCTTTTAAACGCTATCTGGCGGACGGTTGACCAATAGCTGGCTGAATGGCGACTTCTGCTTTACGCAAAAAGGCCTCAGTGCTTAAATTTGTGTGAGAATCGCTGATGTAGAGAGTAGATGTTAAGAACAGGTCTAGATGCCCTGGCGGCTAGGAAGCAAGACAAGTGTTTATCAAAGCATTGCAGAGTTAAAACAAGAGAGCCTTAAGCTAGAGGAAAAAAAAAAACCTGACAGAAACAGTGGGGGTCGTGGAAAGTGTGAGTGAGGTGGTTGAAGAAAATAGGAGAAGGGAGGGGGGGGGGTTCCACCAAACCTCTATGCCTAACGGTCATGTTTCAATCTGTTCTATTTGCTTGGTCAAATGTCTCTCTTTCTAGAGATGTTTACTCGGAATAGATAAAGGAAATGCATGACCTAATCAAAATACAAAGCTGACGCAGTCAAAGAGGAAAAAAAAATAATTTTTTTTTGGTCTAAATCTACAGCATTGTCTCTGAAATCTCTGATCACTTATTTATGGCTATGTGGAAATCACAATCTCAAAAAGATGACCGCTTTAAAAGAAGCGTAGATATGAAAATCAAAACAGTTCACTAAAGCCGTCAATATCGAATTGGATAAAGCAACTTTTTGGACTTAATGAATATGTCTTTTATTTTTTAATATAAATGGAAGAGGGGGGGGGGAGTGGGTGGGAGTAATTACTTGGTTTAAATGAGTCATTTGTTTTGTCAACGTTACAACTATTCCCAAATAAAGATAAAATGCAAAGTTTGAAAGCTAGACTTTTACTATCAAAATATTTCGTAACTTCAGTTGCACGACGCATAGAAACAGATTCTTAATGAGAAAAAGGATAATATCATTTGAGTGTATTGAACATTAGGATGGACTAGGTAAAGCTAGGTCTGCAAATCAATAGTAGTCAAACTGTGGACTAGTAATACGGCTCACTGCATCCGTGTATTTACTACAACACCTCCCTTTCTCTCAATGACTTTCTCCCTTATCTGCTGAACTCTATATTTCAATCTGACTACTTTTTAAACCTCCACTCTCTCTCTCTCTCTCTCTCACACACACCCGCTCACGGACGAGTGACTCTGGCCCAGGGACCCCCAGTCCAGACACTTCTCAGAGGCAGATCACAACTGATAGATTCCAAGCAGGCTGGCACCAAGCAGCATGTGCTTTACATTTGTCCTTAAAAGCCTGGAGAAATAAACACACAACTTTTGTCTGTGTGTGTGTGTGTGTTGTTAAGTCAGGGCAATAGGAAAGAAACCCATTCTCGGTCGCCCCTCCTATTCTACTTAAATAATAGCAGCCACGAAAGTTATTGATACACTAACGCTGGAAGAAGAGAAGGAGATGGGGGTGAGTGCTATGTGTTTCCCCTGCAAGGCGAGAAAGGAAGTTGGGGGGGGGGAGATGTTAAGTATGAATTATAGACAAACACTGTGGAAACATAGCGACTCGAAACAATCTAATCTTCATTCCGCGAGGCTTTTCTTTTAGACACGTAGGAGAGAGTAGATCTAATGGTGAGCACCTTACAGTAAGGAGTTGACCTACTGAGGAGATTCATCTACTTCAAACACCATGAAACAAAGTAAATATCACCTCCCCCCCCCCCAAAAAAAAGGGTGGGGGGGGTAGCTGAGGGTACAAACTCGTGTTTGACACTATCGTACTAAAAAAGCATGTCTACTAAGAAGAGACGGGATGTTTCAGCGGGTATTGGTTACGTCAGAACTCATTGAGTGTAAGAGAACAGCGAGGAGACTATTCCCGATCCCGTGACAGAGATCTTGTTGTCCAACAGAGTATGATATCCCTTATAATACATTGCGTTATATGCATAGTACTATATAGTATTCTGTATGAAGATGTGGTACTGATGGGCTTGATTAAATGTATCTCTATCGTGTTATAGAAATCTTTCATGCTATGATCCTCTGCAAAAAAGCCAAAGTACTACTGTTTGAAAACAAACAAAAAAGGAGTAATAGGTCTATATGAAAAACCAATTACATAGCAAGAGGTCTAAGCGTTGATCTATAGCCTATTAAACAAGACTATTAGCAATGAAACTTGGACCTATTTGAACTTAATCCCTAGAGCGAATGACCCAAGCCTTCATGGAGCCTTCATGAACAACTTGTAATCACCAATAAAACCCTTTTGTGTGTCAACAGATGGGTCAGCCCAGACTGACGTCGGCCAGCAGGTAGGTAGTTGTATAAACTGTGGTAACAGAGCCGCCACTAACAGGTAAGATTGCCGCTGTTCTCTCACACACACTTCTACAGGTGTCTACTGTTCTTGCAGGTAATCGACTTCTCCCGTAGACACTGGCGAGAGAAATAGAGTGAGATGAGGGGGAGGAGAAACAACAACATGGAGGAACAAAGCCAGACTCTCGGGTGGGAGGTGCAATCAACTTACAACATACATTGCATATGTAAGGGGAAAAAATCACATCAACAAAGTTGTACGCTTCATTGACTGGACAACTGTTACTAACTTAAATAAAGAGTCCATTTTTAACACAAGCAGTCCCATGATAAGATTGATAACCTACCACTTCCTATTTGAAGTTAATACAAAATATTTGTTATATACAAGCGGGGAGAAAATAATTAAAATCTTGTTTTTACTTTAATAGGATGAATATGTTGGATGCTCTAAATTGACCACCGGCAGACAATGGTTATGTATGCGCTGATTGTGGCAAAATATGTAGGTCGCAGCTGGGGCTGAGTAGAGCCAACTGAAATACTACACTCCTCATTAATCTTCGGACTCGAAGACAATCCTTATATACGTTGGATGTTTAGCCGTAATTACATCAGACATTCAAGATGATAAGATTGGGGAACATCTTCGCACAGGAGACCTTTTATCAGAAAGTTCTGTTCAAAGGAAAGTAAGCCGGAACTAAGGCAGAGTGTCCTCACTATAGTTTGAGGCATAATGGTCAGCAGAGCACTTCCTGGCGCGTGAAGCAACTGTTAGGACACACACTGCTGAACCAAGACCAGAAGGAGAGCCATCACAACATCAGTTCTGTGTCTATACAATGACGGTCCACTGATAAAACAAAACCATACGGACATTGGTCAATGATTGGTCAACTCGGGTCAAATGAGAAATCGCCTTGCAAGACCAATTCCTTCAAACCCATTGCATAATTTCACTGTTTCAAAAACCAAGCCTACATGTTAGTTCATCATTAAACAAGAATGTCTCTTTCTATGCTTATTTGTTCGTACGTTCTGTAACCTTTAAAGTAGAAGTTCCCCTTTCAGACTTTGTCATCTATAGAGCAGATGATGTTCTGCTCATTTGTTTCTTTGGCCAACGGTTAACGTTGTAGTATGTCGTGGCAGCACAACGACCAACCTCTTTTATTTTCCCCAAGTAAAGTCAGGTACCTATTTAGAGTTGGGTGAACTCAAAGGGCCATAAAAATCCCAAAATTCAAAATCCCAGTCGTAACCAAGATTCAAAACCAGGACAAGTTCAGAAATCAATTTAACTGCAAATGTAATTTTTTTTATTTTTTAATTCGTGCTGATATCTGGGACTTGATTTCTTTTTTTTTTTTTTTTCTAAAAGAGAAACAACAGCAATCAGCAACAGAGATGCGATGCCTTTTTCGGCCACTGGGCCCAAACAAATGAACAGCATGCGTGACACTTGTCGCATCACGGGTCGGACATGGCCCGCCGGCCCGAGTTTAGACAACATTCGGTAATTCACAAACCAAATAGATTAGACCCAAATCAAAGGTGTGCCTAGAAACTAACTTTGTATTTTAAGAGTTAAACTAAGTGACAGCTCCCCACCCCACATCATATAACACAATTCTATGCGCTAAAAAAAAAAACAAGAGAAGGCTGAATCCGAACAATAAAGATAGAACACAAGCTTGACTCACGCTACAACCTTTTCCATTAAAGACGGAGGCCACGACCACAGAGCAATAACAACTCAAAGGTTGGGAGCTGGGGTGGAGGCATCACTCACGGCAGCACCATAGTCTCTCAATACAACACATTGACACATTTACTTGCACCCCCCCTACCTTCCTCCCCCCTTCCCCATCAAGCGAACAGATTTGACCTCCCCCCCCCCCCGCCACTTGAATATTATTGTGTGTATGCCTGTGAGTCTGAGCCTGGCTCCACGCCTTATCTTTAATCTCCGATCAAGCACACAGAAATGATTTGTCCTTCCAAACAGTTTGTTTCCACCACTTCCTTCTCCTAGATTTCCTTCCAAAAATAAGCGTACTTCCCCCCCCCCCCCGACTCCTCTCAAGCCCAAGAAAGTTTTCCTCGAAG
>JADKLZ010077990.1:0-10293 GCA_021533235.1 Biomphalaria straminea | reverse complement strand
AAGCACATTGTCAGATTGAGGTTTAAACGTAGCAATAATAAGCACATCGTCAGATTGAGGTTTAAACGTAGGAATAATAAGCACATTGTCAGATTGAGGTTTAAACGCAGCAATAAAAAGCACATTGTCAGATTGAGGTTTAAACGTAGCAATAATAAGCAAATTGTCAGATTGAGGTTTAAACGTAGCAATAATAAGCACATCGTCAGATTGAGGTTTAAACGTAGCAATAATAAGCACATTATCAGATTGAGGTTTAAACGTAGGAATAACGAAAAAAAAAAGTCATGTCATAAAGTTCTGAAATCACAAAGCCTCTTAGGGTACGAATAGGACACAACGCTAGATACATGGTGAAGAGTGACATTTCGGCATTTTTAGGGCGCCCATGAGTCCAACCTACTCTAATGGGCACCTGACATTTGTTGGGGAAAAGTCAAGGCGGTTGGTTGTTCTACTGACCACAAGAAGCCCTCATTAACTGTGATGCAACAGAAACAGATGACCTTACACCATCTGCTCCACTGATCCCAAGATCAGAGACGGATACTTTACTTTTTTTTAAATTAGATAAATAATATTATCATCAGCGAAACTGATCTGTTTAAAAAAATATAAATAATAAATTTTAGTTAAACTATATGTATATTTAAAGGTGTCATAGCAATGTGTTAGGTACATGCAAACATGATATCTAGATGTACACAAATCTTGCCTAATTCAAAAGAGCTAGACTTAATAAATGAATGTATCTGTGTACAATTACTGCAATGATGTAGTCGAAGAAGAAGAACTAGACCAGCAATGAAAACGAAGGTCTACCCGAGAAAGATCTCCTCTGTTGAATGTTTACACTTGTCAGGCTATCAACGGAAAAATTCCCGTCCAAATGTCAACAGACTGTGTCAAGAGATGAACGGATTAGTCGAGATTCAAATGTCTGACTTTGCCACCACAACTCTCTGCTTTTCTGGTCTTCCCCTTCTCAAAGAAACAGTTTTACATTCATAAGAGATAATTACTCTCTGCTATAATGAGCCTTGATGCTAAGGTTCGGTACACGAAGTCCAGTTGTTCACAGATCTATTACTAATCTTCATGTATTGTTTTACTATGTTCCGGGACTGAGCTCAGTTAATGGTGAAATGCCGAGTGGGGGACACAAAGAATCAGACAGTGGGAAGGGGATTCAATTTTTGCTTTAAAGATTTGAGGGGGGGGGGAGAGAAATTAAGCAACAACCTCATCATCAAACAACTCGGAGATAAATGTTACATCAGTGGCTGGCCTTCAGTGTCTGTTCATGTTTCCCGTAATGTCAGAGAACTAGACCGAGGCTATTATAAAGTGAGTCTTGATAAAGGAAAGAACCCCGAACTACCATATCTCACAACAATGTAGAACATATTTCCGTTATTCGACATCAAACAAAATAATTATTTGCCAATAGTTAATAGACCGATTAGTCAATTTTTAAATGGATTCATGTTTTGTCAGGTACAATAAATAAATGTTTAATGTTTCCAATAGTTACGAGACTGAGTGTGGAAGAAATAAGGTGTACAAACGTTTTACTAGACAGAGTGAGTTGATACAAGCTTAGTAAATATATAAATATAAATCTACTTGGGTAGCATGGAGGTGTCAGAATGCAATCTCGCAGCGGTTACAACAAATGCATCTCTGCTCTTGTCTGCATGTACATCACGCTCCCTCACACAGAGAAACAATAGAGACTTACCCTCACACACCCACACAGAAACACTAGAGACTTACCCTCACACACGCAGAGAAACACTAGAGACTTACCTGTGATGTATTAAGACCCTATTTCCTACCTACATCCATATCCTGGTCACGACGACAGAGCTCCAACGCATAGGCACAACAAATCACCTCCAGGTAACTCTACAATAGCTAGCTACACCACTTGTAGATACACTTTGATCACAATGTGCAGGACTTGAGGGGAGAGGGGGGGGCGAAGTTCACACTATATTAGCCGAGAGATCGAATGCACTGTCAGGATGTCTAACTATTGCACAGCGTTGTCCTGATTTACCGACTTTCTAGTGGAAAAGGGGGGGGCAATATGGACGCTACAGTTACATATCATACATGTATACACGGTGCCATCCTTTAGAACTGTACATTGATAAAACGTTTTGTTTAGCACAGATATTAAAGCTAAGTTTGAACTACCTAGGATTAGGTACGCAATGAAGGTTAGCAGGGGACTCGTTCAACACATAGAAATACTAAACTTATAGAGCAGTGCATCTTTTCAAGTACAATGGGACACTCTATTTTAAATTAAGCTATTCAAAACGTTTGCAAATAAAACAAACACGAGATAGAGAGCTGAAGAGTGAGAGATGAAGAGAAAAAAAAGACAGTAGAGAGAAGAAAGAGAGCTGAAGAAAGTGAGAGAGAGAGAGAGAGAAGAGAGAGAGAGAGAGAAGAGAGAGAGCGCGCTGAAGAGAGAGAGAAAGAGGAGACAGAGAGAGCTGAAAGAGAGAGAGAGGAGAGAGCGAAGAGAGAGCTGGAGCTAAAGGAAGATGCAGCCACTCTCTAATTCTCTCTATCCAATCACAAGAAACCCTTCCCCTTTTCTCTCCTACCTATTGAACCATTGAGTGTCTGTGTGTAACACAAACTATTGGACTCACTGGTTATTAAGTCATTCCTTGTCTCAGCCGCTGGGGGTAAAAAAAAAAAAATCAACTCTTTGACTGCTAACTTAGCGCTCCCATATCTTATTATCTTGTAGACTTTTGTCCTCACACTGGTATCAACCTTCCCTAACCCCAACCATATAGTGCCTATAACTGTTGGTTGTAAGAGAAGCAATAGATACATTTTGTTTGTTAACAGCGCTTTATAAATAAAATTATTATTATTATTACCCATTGTGACATGGATACAATCTACCGATCTACCAATAAACTCACTCACACGGACAAGCCATCAACAAGACCAAACTAAGAAGGGCTGGCTCCAACCAAGAAAAGAAAAAACGCCATGTCTCGTAAATTAGGAGCCTCTTTTGAACCCCTCCGAAAATCAAACGTTAATGGGTCAAAAATCCATCCTCGAGGTAATTGGTAGCAGTGCCCGAACATGCGAGTCTATGATTTCCTAGGCCAGGCCCGGAACGTTTGATGTGCCAGTCTAGTGCCTCCATGTACATCTGTCGCTATAGTTCAATGGGTGCATGGCCTGGCATCAAACGCCACCATTAGACGCGCATTTCAAACTATCAAACGCTTACTTAGTACGTCACATTGAAAGGGGGTGGGTGGGCGCATACAGTTCGATAACTAGGACCAGAAACTCCATCTAGTTCTGTTCATTATAGTAAAAAAGTAATGCAACAGTGTTATAAATTTAAAGATCTAATTCAGATGGATATTTTGGTATTTGTAATTTGAATAATGAACCAGGAAGTTAATCCCTATTGCATGGCGACCTCTCAACAGATCTAGTGGACAAGTGATCTGCGTGTTCTTTGCGGACGTAATGCCGACATACAGACATAAACACGTATCACAGAGGATTCTGAGTTTAACTTCTTATGTTTGCAAGTAAAAATGATTGATCTAGAAACTTGAGATGAATGACGGCATTTATCAAGCTTTAAAAAAATAATATTACTCTCGTGATCAGGAATAAATAGTCGCTACAATCGCTTGTCAGGCTATGAGAGTATTGAAACAAACCAACGGTACAAGTGTAAACTGATAATAGATAGAAAGATAAACTAGCAAGATAATCATCAAACATAAAAGGGAATCTATATTTCTCATGAATTCTACCATGGAAACAATGTTCTGCCATGCGACCCCTTGTTATATGTACTTTACTTCTGGTCACTGTATTTAACAGATTCATACATTTGATGTAAACTATATTAGGGTACTGACGCCCTCTCCCTACCTCACCACTAAAAAAAAAAACCAAGCATTCACATAAACACATTTTTTACAATGCTACACAAACATACACACACACACACACACTACCCCTGAACGGCTAGCAAGTCTTGTAGTTGATTAGCTAGTACTGACGATCTAAACGCAGGACTTCTACTTCACATTATCCAGACTGGAAAACTTCACATTCGCCGGCCGTCGGTTTAAGAAGAGGCCGGCAGGAAATGAGAACTTTTGATTTCCTAGTGCAGTACCACTTCATCAACAAAACTAGGGAGGGGGGAGGGATAAGGGAGATGAAGAGAGAATAAGAGATATGAAGAGAGAGAGAGAGAGAGAGAGCAAGGAAGAGAGCTGGAGAGAGAATAATAGATATGAAGAGAGAGCAAGGAGGAGAGTGGAAGGTGGAGTAAGAAGAATAGATGATAGAGAGAGATCGAGAGATGAAGAGCTGGAAACAGAGAGAGAGAGAGAGAGAGAGAGAGAGAGAGAGAGAATGCATGTATGTGCATATAGACCGCAGTGCACATAACGCATGTGTGAGCGGGTCAGGGGTGTCGGAGCGTTCACCAGGCCAGAACGTTGGTGAAAATGGGATCACCAAACAAAATGTTCGGACGCTGATCGGGCAAAGTGTTTTGGTATCTGCAATTGAAGTCAGTGTGGCGAGATCTCGAAGCCTTGTACCATAAGGATCACTTTAAAAATAAAAAGCTAACGCGTGACAGAAACAAGAACTAGGAACACTCAAGAGAAAGAGGCAATGAGTTACTCGTTCACGATCTATTAACACTGCTATTGTGTCCATGAACTCAATGCATAGCTGCACCAGACAAGCAGATAGTCCCAATTAGAGCTCGCTCACAGTGTGGTATCGCGACTCGTCATCTTCGTTTCTTATATCAAGCAGTCAGAGATAACCCACAAAATTAGGGCACAAGGGCTAGTTATAAGGGGGGGGGGAGAGGGGGGCGGGAGGTTATTCAAAGAAAGAGAAGACAAAAAAAATGTGAGTAGAGGGAATTATCACGACTAGCGGGAGAAACTGTAGGCCGTGGTCCGATAATGAAACCCAAGAAAACAATGGCAAGGCGCTGATAGATCTTGTTACGTCTCTATAGATCAGCTTGCACCTTCTTTGTGGAGTGGACTGCAACTCTTTGGGGTCTGGGAGGAGAGTGTGGGGGAGGGGGGCAAGTAGGGCGAGGCAGAAATAACAAACACGCACACAACTCTAGAAGCTTGGTGGTCCTTTGTATTGAAACCTTTGAACAATTTGAACATTCGCTTGTCTACACAACAGATGTAACAGAGAAGATCTATTTAAAAAAAGGGGAACGAACGAGGAAAATAAATTTTGTCTAATTACTATTTCCCAATCATTTTCATTTTGTTACTTCCCCGAGCGAGACATTGTTATTGTAAAGAATCATTTCCAGCATTGGACAGATGAGAATAAGAATCAAATCGAGGGATAGATGAATTATAATGAAGATCGAGCGCATAGTAAAAGAAAAAGTAAAGGGCATTAAACTCCCCACCAATACACAAACATGTTCAATAGAGTTCTCCACAAAGACAGCGAAGACCAACTGACAAAACTTGAACTTGCAAACGTGGCTGAGACAAACAGCGTGGCTGCTGAGACTCTGGGTTTACAAAACAGCAACTCCAGAACTTTGAAGAGCGCTGGGAAGAAGTGACGCGAAGCATCAATCGAATGATACACATCTTTTTTTTTTTTTACTCCCCTCATGTTTTGGAGTTCTGATCCAAAAAACCGGATGAGAAATGATAAAAGGAGAAAAAGAAACAAGAAAGAAGAACTAATCTACATGAGCAGGATAGACTACTCCAGCCACCTTACAAACACGTATTTGGAAGTCAGGATGTGTGAGATCAAGGCTTCTCAGACTATGCCTCAGGACTCTCAGAAATTGTCAACACAAACATCATGAGCAAAGTCAAGCGCCAAACTGAGTATACAGCCTACTAATGCTTAACCCAAACAGTTCTTTTAAACGCTATCTGGCGGACGGTTGACCAATAGCTGGCTGAATGGCGACTTCTGCTTTACGCAAAAAGGCCTCAGTGCTTAAATTTGTGTGAGAATCGCTGATGTAGAGAGTAGATGTTAAGAACAGGTCTAGATGCCCTGGCGGCTAGGAAGCAAGACAAGTGTTTATCAAAGCATTGCAGAGTTAAAACAAGAGAGCCTTAAGCTAGAGGAAAAAAAAAACCTGACAGAAACAGTGGGGGTCGTGGAAAGTGTGAGTGAGGTGGTTGAAGAAAATAGGAGAAGGGAGGGGGGGGGGTTCCACCAAACCTCTATGCCTAACGGTCATGTTTCAATCTGTTCTATTTGCTTGGTCAAATGTCTCTCTTTCTAGAGATGTTTACTCGGAATAGATAAAGGAAATGCATGACCTAATCAAAATACAAAGCTGACGCAGTCAAAGAGGAAAAAAAAATAATTTTTTTTTGGTCTAAATCTACAGCATTGTCTCTGAAATCTCTGATCACTTATTTATGGCTATGTGGAAATCACAATCTCAAAAAGATGACCGCTTTAAAAGAAGCGTAGATATGAAAATCAAAACAGTTCACTAAAGCCGTCAATATCGAATTGGATAAAGCAACTTTTTGGACTTAATGAATATGTCTTTTATTTTTTAATATAAATGGAAGAGGGGGGGGGGAGTGGGTGGGAGTAATTACTTGGTTTAAATGAGTCATTTGTTTTGTCAACGTTACAACTATTCCCAAATAAAGATAAAATGCAAAGTTTGAAAGCTAGACTTTTACTATCAAAATATTTCGTAACTTCAGTTGCACGACGCATAGAAACAGATTCTTAATGAGAAAAAGGATAATATCATTTGAGTGTATTGAACATTAGGATGGACTAGGTAAAGCTAGGTCTGCAAATCAATAGTAGTCAAACTGTGGACTAGTAATACGGCTCACTGCATCCGTGTATTTACTACAACACCTCCCTTTCTCTCAATGACTTTCTCCCTTATCTGCTGAACTCTATATTTCAATCTGACTACTTTTTAAACCTCCACTCTCTCTCTCTCTCTCTCTCACACACACCCGCTCACGGACGAGTGACTCTGGCCCAGGGACCCCCAGTCCAGACACTTCTCAGAGGCAGATCACAACTGATAGATTCCAAGCAGGCTGGCACCAAGCAGCATGTGCTTTACATTTGTCCTTAAAAGCCTGGAGAAATAAACACACAACTTTTGTCTGTGTGTGTGTGTGTGTTGTTAAGTCAGGGCAATAGGAAAGAAACCCATTCTCGGTCGCCCCTCCTATTCTACTTAAATAATAGCAGCCACGAAAGTTATTGATACACTAACGCTGGAAGAAGAGAAGGAGATGGGGGTGAGTGCTATGTGTTTCCCCTGCAAGGCGAGAAAGGAAGTTGGGGGGGGGGAGATGTTAAGTATGAATTATAGACAAACACTGTGGAAACATAGCGACTCGAAACAATCTAATCTTCATTCCGCGAGGCTTTTCTTTTAGACACGTAGGAGAGAGTAGATCTAATGGTGAGCACCTTACAGTAAGGAGTTGACCTACTGAGGAGATTCATCTACTTCAAACACCATGAAACAAAGTAAATATCACCTCCCCCCCCCCCAAAAAAAAGGGTGGGGGGGGTAGCTGAGGGTACAAACTCGTGTTTGACACTATCGTACTAAAAAAGCATGTCTACTAAGAAGAGACGGGATGTTTCAGCGGGTATTGGTTACGTCAGAACTCATTGAGTGTAAGAGAACAGCGAGGAGACTATTCCCGATCCCGTGACAGAGATCTTGTTGTCCAACAGAGTATGATATCCCTTATAATACATTGCGTTATATGCATAGTACTATATAGTATTCTGTATGAAGATGTGGTACTGATGGGCTTGATTAAATGTATCTCTATCGTGTTATAGAAATCTTTCATGCTATGATCCTCTGCAAAAAAGCCAAAGTACTACTGTTTGAAAACAAACAAAAAAGGAGTAATAGGTCTATATGAAAAACCAATTACATAGCAAGAGGTCTAAGCGTTGATCTATAGCCTATTAAACAAGACTATTAGCAATGAAACTTGGACCTATTTGAACTTAATCCCTAGAGCGAATGACCCAAGCCTTCATGGAGCCTTCATGAACAACTTGTAATCACCAATAAAACCCTTTTGTGTGTCAACAGATGGGTCAGCCCAGACTGACGTCGGCCAGCAGGTAGGTAGTTGTATAAACTGTGGTAACAGAGCCGCCACTAACAGGTAAGATTGCCGCTGTTCTCTCACACACACTTCTACAGGTGTCTACTGTTCTTGCAGGTAATCGACTTCTCCCGTAGACACTGGCGAGAGAAATAGAGTGAGATGAGGGGGAGGAGAAACAACAACATGGAGGAACAAAGCCAGACTCTCGGGTGGGAGGTGCAATCAACTTACAACATACATTGCATATGTAAGGGGAAAAAATCACATCAACAAAGTTGTACGCTTCATTGACTGGACAACTGTTACTAACTTAAATAAAGAGTCCATTTTTAACACAAGCAGTCCCATGATAAGATTGATAACCTACCACTTCCTATTTGAAGTTAATACAAAATATTTGTTATATACAAGCGGGGAGAAAATAATTAAAATCTTGTTTTTACTTTAATAGGATGAATATGTTGGATGCTCTAAATTGACCACCGGCAGACAATGGTTATGTATGCGCTGATTGTGGCAAAATATGTAGGTCGCAGCTGGGGCTGAGTAGAGCCAACTGAAATACTACACTCCTCATTAATCTTCGGACTCGAAGACAATCCTTATATACGTTGGATGTTTAGCCGTAATTACATCAGACATTCAAGATGATAAGATTGGGGAACATCTTCGCACAGGAGACCTTTTATCAGAAAGTTCTGTTCAAAGGAAAGTAAGCCGGAACTAAGGCAGAGTGTCCTCACTATAGTTTGAGGCATAATGGTCAGCAGAGCACTTCCTGGCGCGTGAAGCAACTGTTAGGACACACACTGCTGAACCAAGACCAGAAGGAGAGCCATCACAACATCAGTTCTGTGTCTATACAATGACGGTCCACTGATAAAACAAAACCATACGGACATTGGTCAATGATTGGTCAACTCGGGTCAAATGAGAAATCGCCTTGCAAGACCAATTCCTTCAAACCCATTGCATAATTTCACTGTTTCAAAAACCAAGCCTACATGTTAGTTCATCATTAAACAAGAATGTCTCTTTCTATGCTTATTTGTTCGTACGTTCTGTAACCTTTAAAGTAGAAGTTCCCCTTTCAGACTTTGTCATCTATAGAGCAGATGATGTTCTGCTCATTTGTTTCTTTGGCCAACGGTTAACGTTGTAGTATGTCGTGGCAGCACAACGACCAACCTCTTTTATTTTCCCCAAGTAAAGTCAGGTACCTATTTAGAGTTGGGTGAACTCAAAGGGCCATAAAAATCCCAAAATTCAAAATCCCAGTCGTAACCAAGATTCAAAACCAGGACAAGTTCAGAAATCAATTTAACTGCAAATGTAATTTTTTTTATTTTTTAATTCGTGCTGATATCTGGGACTTGATTTCTTTTTTTTTTTTTTTTCTAAAAGAGAAACAACAGCAATCAGCAACAGAGATGCGATGCCTTTTTCGGCCACTGGGCCCAAACAAATGAACAGCATGCGTGACACTTGTCGCATCACGGGTCGGACATGGCCCGCCGGCCCGAGTTTAGACAACATTCGGTAATTCACAAACCAAATAGATTAGACCCAAATCAAAGGTGTGCCTAGAAACTAACTTTGTATTTTAAGAGTTAAACTAAGTGACAGCTCCCCACCCCACATCATATAACACAATTCTATGCGCTAAAAAAAAAAACAAGAGAAGGCTGAATCCGAACAATAAAGATAGAACACAAGCTTGACTCACGCTACAACCTTTTCCATTAAAGACGGAGGCCACGACCACAGAGCAATAACAACTCAAAGGTTGGGAGCTGGGGTGGAGGCATCACTCACGGCAGCACCATAGTCTCTCAATACAACACATTGACACATTTACTTGCACCCCCCCTACCTTCCTCCCCCCTTCCCCATCAAGCGAACAGATTTGACCTCCCCCCCCCCCCGCCACTTGAATATTATTGTGTGTATGCCTGTGAGTCTGAGCCTGGCTCCACGCCTTATCTTTAATCTCCGATCAAGCACACAGAAATGATTTGTCCTTCCAAACAGTTTGTTTCCACCACTTCCTTCTCCTAGATTTCCTTCCAAAAATAAGCGTACTTCCCCCCCCCCCCGACTCCTCTCAAGCCCAAGAAAGTTTTCCTCGAAG
>JADKLZ010077980.1:0-10157 GCA_021533235.1 Biomphalaria straminea | reverse complement strand
ACTGGCCACTCTTCTTGATTCATATCTCATGACTCCGCACTTACAGCTTCACGCCGTGGGGGGCGATAGAGAGCTAGTGCTTTCTAGCCGCGAATGTCAGTATCACACTCTTTGAAGGAGGGCGTTAATGGTGTCTTTATAGCGTTTGTATTGACCACCCTCAGAGCGATCTCCCGCACATAGCTCCCCATACAAAAGCGTTGGGGAAGGCGATTTTCTGGCATGCGAACTACATGTCCCACCCATCAAAATTGGGACACTTTTTACTGTGGCATGGATACTGTCCTTGAAGCCGCGGTGGCTGAGCGGTAAAGCGCTTGGCTTCCGTACTGGAGGTCCCGGGTTCGAATCCTGGTGAAGACTGGGATTTTTAATTTCGGGATTTTCGGGCGCCCTTGAGTCCACCCAGCTCTAATGGGTACCTGACATTAGTTGGGGAAAAGTAAAGGCGGTTGGTCGTTGTGCTGGCCACATGACACCCTCGTTAACCGTGGGCCACATAATCAGATTACCTTTACATCATCTGCCCTATAGACCACAAGGTCTGAAAGGGGAACTTTACTTTTACTTTACTTTTGGATACTGTTATTATTATTATTATAGCTTTTATATAGCGCTACTTTCATGCTTATAGCATGCTCAGAGCGCTTTGGTCCAATCTCATTTGTGGACCAGTGGGGGGGGGGGTATCTAGGAATTGGTTTCCCGTGCTGCCTTTGGGCGCTCAGTAAACACAACTCTGCCCGAGTCGGGTGTCGAACCTCGAGCCCCCTTCTAGGTAGCCAAGCAAGCCAAGCTCAAGCCGCACTTAGCCTCTCGACCACGCTTCCCACGCTTCCTTACTGTCTGAAAGATAGGCCTACACTAGGAGGAACCTGGACACTGAACGGGTATTTCGAAAACGGATCTAACGATTTTCCTTCAACTTTGACAAATTATGTATTCATATCTTTGACAAAAAGCATACAAACTACATAATGGGGAGGCTCCATATTTCTTCCAAAGCTAAAACCGCTATTTAAAAGCAATTTTAAAAATACAATAAAACAGATACTATCCGAGTTCAGTTTTTGATGCATTATCAAACAATTTCAATAAAATTTTTAAGGACAGTTAGTTACGAATGGATATCCATCATTATCACATGTAAGTCCGGATCGTTTGGTAATGCCAGGACACATTCTAAAACCCAGTTCGCCCATGATATCGGCTATAGTCTTCGTTAACTATAAAAATGCTGATTAATCCAGTCTAGATCTAGACTCTTAACCTACATGTCATATTTGTAAGTTTAGTAGCACTAGCTACTCCCATATAAGGTAGATTTTTGTTTTATCGGAAAAAAAAAATGGATGGGTTGGTGTTAAGAGTAATTCAAAGATAAACATAATGTCTTCCAGTCCAAATATTATGGAAGTGCACACTTAGCTACTTAGGCTTTGACCTACATATTAGACATTAGATACCCCTGTACCACACCATTGAGTGCTGGCATCTACAAATTATTGTCTCATCAAAAAACAAACAAACAACCAAAAAAAAAAACAACACGTTAATTAGAGACATCTTATTAATTATTTTGTTTGTTTACGTCAGTTACTAAATTGCAAAATGGAATTGAGGGTAAAGATTAGGATTAGGATAACAGGCCTACATTTTTTTCTGGTAAAAAGTTTGAACATAGGCCTTGTAGAATATTTGTATTACACAAATAACAAACTAGTGTTTAAGAAGGAAGACATATTACTGATATTAGGAACTCCATTTAGTACGTAAACACCAGCGGTGCTGCACTGACGCACTAGTGTGCAAATGTACATATAATACTATTATGTTACAGGCCTATTTTATTGTTCTCCCATTTCCCATTCTTGGATCAAGTTGAATTTTTTTGCATAATTATTCTGCTTTAGCAGAGCGCTGGGCCCCGGGCGAGTGTCATATGCCGGCCCTGAACCTGTAAAGGCCTATACCGTACCACATCACGCTAACGGGTTCATCCGCCTCTAACACTGTAGGCATTATTTTTATCTACTAAACACAGTGCTGTACTATTGGCCTTTATTATCATATAGATGCCGTGAAGGCTTACACAATATTGAGTAATAAGTTTTAGTTAGTGA
This sequence comes from Biomphalaria straminea, assembly GCA_021533235.1. NCBI lineage: Eukaryota > Metazoa > Mollusca > Gastropoda > Planorbidae > Biomphalaria > Biomphalaria straminea. The sequence goes on along the minus strand of JADKLZ010077980.1, from coordinate 8,034 downwards.
GAACTAATCAGGATTATGAAGCTGAAGGTGAACAGGAAATCTACAAGCGTGGTTCCCTTCAGGTACGGGGCCCCTCTTGCCACCCCCTAGGGCCGCTACTGATGTCCGGTAACCCTCTTCTAATACGCCCCATTGTCCCCGATACTTCATTATAACATTTTATTTATTTGGAAAGTTTGTTTCGCGTCTTTATTCTTTTGATACAGGAATTTAATTTCCGGTTAACCGTTTAAGTAAGGAGGGGGAAACTTCGAAATTTGGTACTTTTATTATCTAATCTAGATATCTAATGATTGGTAAATAGATCTGTGTTTTGGATTATTGAAAATAGTCCTACTATATAGATCTCTAGATCTAGACACTAGATCTGGGCATGAATTTTACACCAAGATCTAGATCTAGATCTAAGTAGGCCTATCTGTTTATTATATACTAAAAAAAAATGCTTAGACCTAAACATCGAAAACAGAATTTAAAAAATCTAGACTAAGAATACTAAGACTAAGACTATTCTAGACCTATCTTAGTATCTAGTTCATATAAATGGATCTAGAATAATCTAGATCTATTAGATATAATATATGATTACATCATTCTATACTCATAATACTGTAATTTATACAATATAGCATGGGGTTATAGATCTATATAGATTTAGATATTCATGATCTTGATCTTGATCCATCGTTGTAACACTAAAACTAAAAAGGTTGGATTTTTTTAGTAGGTCTAGACTCTAGAATTGTTTAGTTATAAATCTAATGATCTAGGCCTATTTTTATTCTTTTTGAGTAGGTTTCATCCAAAAGTAAGAGTTATAGAATAAGCACTACTGCTCTACAAGATCTAGAATCTAGGTAGTCTTCAGTAAGAATTATAGCAGAGGCGGACTTAGCAGTGCATGGGGCCCTGGGCGAATGTCAAATGCGGGCCCATGAGCAGTAGACAATAGAGTAGACAATATATATATATATCTTGTACGAGTGTCCCCAGCTCCAAGAAAAGGGCAGACGTGTCTGAGCAGTCACTCGACTTGTATGGTAACTACGAGACATTTTTGCCAGAGCACTAAGGGAGGATTAGTCCTTCCTGCTCTGATTTTTCAATAGGAGTTCATATGATATTCACGATCAAAGTAAACTACATTTTATTCTAGCAAATTGGATATTTCCTTTTTAGAGAATTCGGAAGGTGTGTGTGCATCCCAGTGGCGTCACTAGGGGGGGGGGTGCGGTCCGCACCGGGTGACACCCGATAGGGGGTGACACCCGAGTGGAAAAAAATGCGCTTTTCCAAAAAAAAAAAAAAAAAAAAAATTAAAATGTGACATAAGCTGGATCATTAAGCATAGGAATTTTTGAATAAAGATTATCTTGTTTGATAATTAGTGGACATGTTCACAATGAGATACTTGCGACAAGAGTGAAGAACATTTATCAGGAGTTCAAATTTGGAACTACTAGGCCCCTTAAAAAAATTGACGAAGAAGTCATTGCTTTGACTGACGTATAGATTGACTTGAAGATTGCTTACTATCGCATTGTTTCTAGCAAAATAAAAGTTGGTATAAGGTGGCGAATTGAAGAAAACTTTTCTCTAAATAATGGATTTTTTCCCTTAAGATTGTGGAAATATTATCCAAATATGCCCCAGTGCTGAAATAATAAATTATACGCAAAGCAGCGATGCAAAAAAAAAGTTACTTTCCAAACAGAGTTTATAAATGTTTTAGCAAACCACCTAAGGGATACAATTATCAGAGATCAGAGACATGGATGCTGCAAGGTACTCTGATATCTTTTATTACAGCCCACCTAGCATAGATTTCTGAAGTTGCAAGATATACAGTAGCAATGATAATGTTGAAATGACAGAAATGATATAGGATATTCCTCTTGAAGTGGACCAAAAGCTGATGGTATCAATTCTGATAATTTAAAACGCCTGGAAATATAATGAGCTAAAGGGCATGGTAATGTAGCAAGAATGTTAAGGATTCACGAAGAAGTGCAGGCAGTATTAATGAAGAAAAGAAGCTTAACTAGACGTGTACAACGTCTACTGTGTGGTCAAAATTCTTAATCAGTGAGTTATTCTCATTTACATTTTCTCGGTTTTCTAGAAAAAGCGGCAAAGAAAGAAAACCTGTTACCAATCGATGGGATATTTTAATTAATGATAGAGTGTCATATGAACAACTCGCTGGTGCCTTCATCGTGTTGCTGTTAGACCCTTGAAAGAAAGATTTGATGAAAGTGTAACGGCGAAAATCTTTGCTGTTTCTCCGAAAATAAAAACACTAGAGGTGCAACGCAAAGACGATTATAGCTTTGGTATTTTTTGACTTTCTTGTTTGAAATGTACTAAAAAAAAAGTCAACTAATCATAAGACTACCTTCAAAATTACGTGTTATTTATTGGCAAATTGGTGGCTAAGCTAGAGAGCTTAAACATTTACTCTATGAAATATGTGAAACTTTAGCTCAAAACGTTATTGAGATAACTTTTGTCTAATCAAACAAGCATGTTATTGCAACAGAAAAATAAGTTTTAACTGTATGAAAATGTCAGGAAAGTAATCTTAAGATGCCGGATTCACTATTAAAATAGAGAACAAGAAGTTATACTGGGACAGACGACAAGATATTTGAACAGAAATACCAAAACTAGAATATTAGAATGCGGCAAAGTTTTGAAGGACATAGCGTTATGTGAAAGAAGCTTTTCAAAACTAAAGCTACCTAACAATTATTAATACCTTTTCCAAATCAAGCAATTCTGTCTATTGAAAACGAATTCACAAAAGATTTTGAGTTTAAAGTCTGTTTTATAAGTTTTCAAATTTGAAACCCTGAAAAGGAAATTCATCGTAAACTTTTAAATGTTAAAAAAAAAATTTTTTTTCCACGTTTTTGTACCGACCAATACAAGTTTCATAAATATTTGTTTTAGTAGTCTTCCTCAGGAAACTAGCACTATATGTGACTGTAATGTTAAAAAGTTTGCATTAAGAGCTGTTTAGTGTTTACTTAGGAAAGCATGTTCAGCTGATGTTTAATTTGTTTCTAATTAAAAAATCGTAGATGTTAATGTATGTAATAATTAACCATGATATGCCAGACAAAAAAAAAATATTCGATACTCATTTGAACGCTGTGTACCAGTACTAAATGAACTGTATTATTGCGCAAAAAAAAAAAAAAACTAAACACAACAATTTTTTTTACTCGGCATACTACCTCCCCGGCGTGGGGGGGGGGGGGTGACACCCTGATCTTACCGCACCGGGTGTCACCAACTCTAGTGACGCCACTGTGTGCAACAGTACTAGAGTATGAAGTGTAAATTTGTTACGACCAGAGCGTTCTAGAAAACGTGCTTTGGCTAACAGGGATGTATAACTGTACATCTGCTTGGATCTTTCCAGAACAGAAGTTTGTTCCGACTGGCAGACGGAAGGAAGTTTCCATAGACCTAGCGAGTCTTAGACTCAAATCTTAGGACGAAGAAGACTTAAATTTAGACGTGTTGGCAATTAAACATTTTAATACTCATAGTTTTGGACAAACTAACAACAATTTTATCCTTATCGAGTAGCAGGTAAACAAATTGCTTTTCTAAATTTCGTTTCAGAAATATTATCGTGCCGGAAGAGAGACTTGGACCACGAGAATAAAACCTGGTGCTCAATAAATACATATCAGTCTGCTGACTCATTCAAAACAAATTCAATAAGTTTTCTGATACGATCATCAAAAGCTCCGAGGAATTCTACATTCTGAAAGCAAGACAGAAACATCAACGTAGTCTCGTTTCTCGTTATTCCAAGCTTGACCTCCAATACAATGAAACGTACAAACTCACAGCAATATGTCTGTGTGCATTGCAACAGAAAGTTTTCGACCATGACTCTTCTCAATGTGCATCTGACAAAGCACAGGAACTCCTATACATGTACTCTATGTAACAAGTCGATGTCTCTACTGGACAGTTTGAGAGTTCACTTACGGCGCCACTTCCGAAAGGGGAACTTATGCACTTTATGTAATAAGTCTTTCACAAAGATCTCCTTAGTCAAGATTCATTTGTTACAACACGTTCTGGTAGAGAGTTACCCCTACACATGTCGTGTCTGCAACAAGATCTACCTCCTGGAAAGGTCATTCAGGTGTCACCAGTTGGCACACCTCCAGAAGAAGTTATTCCACTGTGAACCGTGTGGTAAGAAGTTCTACTCCAATTATAAACTTCAAAGGCACAAACTTGCTGATTGCCTACTCACTCACTGCAGTATGTGTAATAAAGAGTTCCGTTCCAATTTTGCTTTCAGGAAACACGCATTTAAAAAACACATACGAAAAGAAACCCAAAAATGTACTGATAGCAGAAAATTCTTCACAAGTGATCAAGGCCTTCTGCGTCACCGAAGCATGCGCTGCCACAAAACGCGCTACATGTGCCTTGACTGCAACAAGAGTTTTAAGACATTGGGTTTCATGAAGAGACACATGCATTCGCATATCAAGCTACCACGGAAATCCATTCAGCCTTTAAGATGTGAATTATGTTTTAAACTATTTAGATCTCGTGGTGGATTGCATAAGCATCTTGTTCGTCATCTGAATGCACCCATCCAATCAAAAAAGTTAAAGGACATACTCAACATGCAAAGTGACGCACACGTTGATGGGTATCCGCCCAAGGGAAGCAAAATTTCTGGTGTTTCTAGACAGTTGAAGGATCACAGAGAGGTTCCAAAAGAACGGCACATTTGTTCGGGTTGTCGAAGGTCATTCGCAACTTATATAACACTGGTCTGGCACCAACGTCTGTGCTGCCACAATGGAAAACCGTACATGTGCCTCGACTGTAACTGGAATTTTAAAACATTTTATAGCATGGAGTTGCACATGAAATCGCACATGTTGAAGAAAGTGCGTCGCTGTAGCTCTAAGAAAACGCCTAGAGCATCCAAACAATCAAATCAACCAATAGATCCATTCAATAAGATAGATGATCTCAACACGTACTTGTGTCCGACTAGGAACAACTATCATTATGGCACTTCTACGCCGTTGATTGATTCTTCCGACATTCCAATAAAAACTCTGCCTTTTCCATATGACCGAAAATCGTGGACAAGTCATGATTTCGCGCATTATTATCAACAGTTGTGGGACAAAACCAATAAGTTCCCGTGCTCACATTGCAGCAAAAAGTTCAAATGTCTCTCTGATATGAAGAAACATTTCCATTCACATATCAAGTCGTCAGAATGGCTTTGCAACTATTACGATTCCCTGAGAGCATCCAACCAATTCAACCCATCGATGCGAACTGATGTCCACGTGTACGGTTATCCGCGTGGTGAAAGATTCAGTCAGTTTCCAGGTTCTCGTTGCCATGGGGATAAACAGTTTATGAATATGGACGCCACGCGCGCATCCTCTCAAGATGATCACAAAGCAAATGGCTCTACCTTCGGTCAGCTTCATTCTTGTAAAAACTTTGCCCGGAATTTCATTACCGATTCGGAATTAAAGAAACAAACTAACCAGACTCTACTTCACTCTGCGCACATCTTTAAGAGTGCATTCCAGTGCCGCATCTGCAAGGAACGTTTTGAGACTCATCTTGGGCGGAAAAATCACGAAGCGTTAAGTCATGACACTTGCCCCATTTGTACTCTTAAGTTACCTAACAGGTTTTTACTTTTCAGCCACATTGACAAACATTCTGAGCTGACAAGAACCAATCAGAAGCCATCGGAGGAAGCCATGTTTTCCCAGGTGCACAAAAACACAATGGCCAATCGTGTGATGCCTAATGTTTCTCCCTATAGCTATGGCGGAGTCCACGCCATGCTGCCGCCACGCTTTTCAGAGAACACCACTGCAAAACATGTGTCACAATATAGTCTGTACAACAACTTTGAAAATATCGACCTTCCTGTGATTTACAATTACAATACATACGATCATGTCATACCTTATACTCATTACAACCGTGTTGCTGCAACCAGAGAGATGTTCTCAAATCAAATTAGCCTGCCCGAATTCTAGATTCTATTCTCGTAAATCCAATGGAAGAAGAGGACATTCTTAAAAAGAAATGATAAGAGTGTCTAGCAATCTTATAACTTCTTTTTTTTAAAACCGAAGCGTCTGTTAGCGTTAGCATCCTTTTTTTTTTTGCCTGTATCATCTAGCAGCATAGATTATTTTTTTAAGGTCTCTGAATCTTGTGTCCTGGACAAGTGTTTTAAAGGTCCGCATTGCTATGTAGGGCTATAGGGCTATCTGTAGAATTTGTAGCCTATTTTTTTAAGATATTGCCTTAAATGTCATAAGTAAGCTTTTTATATTGAAAAGGAGTGGTTCAGTTTGAGTGTTAAGCTTGTTTTATTTTAGTGCTTAATATTTGGGTTTATATCCTATTTATTATTTAAAAATTGTTCCGTTTAGACCATAAGGTAGACTAATTTTTCATTTATTACTTTCTATAATTTAGACATATATTAGCCTATTGTGATTAATTAAATGTATTTTTTTTATTTGTTTTTTTTTTCAATATATACTTACTTATACACATGAATTAATTTCACTTTGTGATATGGCTATGATATTATGTTGTTGAGGAAATGTTAACAGTATTATTGTTGAAGATAAATACTTAAATAATAGTACCACCTACTTGTTTATTTTTATATGGTATAGAAAAAAAAATACGCAGACGCACTTTTTAAATTAAATACTAAAGTTTAATAGTTTGGGCCCCCCCCCCCCCCCCCGCTCACGTTGCAAATATATCAAAACCGTTTCTAAGCGAGCAGGAAAGAGGAACCTATTTACAGAATTTCAAGTAAATCCGTTTAGGATGTTCCAGAGTTCTCTTGATAGATGAATGGAAGAAGTAGTATTAGTTTGCTCTATAGTCACATAAAAAACGTCTCTAATTAGTGTACGAGACGAATCAGTCTTTCCAGAACTACGGCCCAAGTGAAAGAGGTCCACCTTAGCTCATTGCTTTAGACTTAATTAAACCTACACTTTATAGAGGACGGCCCAGGAAAACATGGCGCCGCGATCTGGAAACAGAAGCCAAGCAGATGGGCAAGACATGGGGACAGTTGGAGAGACTCGCCCAGAACCGAGATGCCTGGAGAAAGCTGGTTGGTGGCCTATGCCCCAGTAGAGACCACAGGCTGAGATGAGATGATTTATTCAATGCCTACTGGCACACGATGCATTTACAAATAAACGTTTTTTGAATTGAACCTAATGATATAGCCTACGATTGCCTGGTCATGTGGATTGTGATCTGGACGGTAGTCTCGATGGTCGCGGGTTCGTAGCCTGGCCGCCGCCACCCCTCTTCCGTAGAGGGTCAGGCTTAGGTTTGGATTTATTAAGCTTCAAATGTGAAAGAGCGTCGAAATGACAGAAACACACAATTGCTGAACTTCCGGCCATCTTTCTTTATCTGTCCTGGTTGATCTTCTGCCTGACCTATAAAGAAGAAAAAAAATCAACCTTCAGTTCACGTTTCAATTTCACCATTCTGTCTGTCTTCTGTGGCATTTTACGTCTCGTGAGACGATCTTTTCCCTTCTTGTGTGGCTAAAGAGGCCAATCCTTGATACACAGCTGCGGTTGCAGGTTGGGCATATAAAATCACCCGGCGGAGCTGCATTTTCAGCCTTCTTTCTGCTTCTGTTGTGTATGGCATCTGCAATCCGAGACCCTTCTCTTATGCTCTCTTTCCATGTGGATCTAAAACATAGGAACACCATTTCACCATTAGACAAAGGAATAACCATTGAAATTACATTACAATTGTTATTAATGAGAAACCAGCGGCGTAGCTAGGAATTCGTTATCATTTGAGAGGGGGGGGGGGGGCTTGACCTCTTTGGGGGTCCCAGCTGTTTGCGTAATATATGTTATGTAAAAATATTCATATTCATTTGAGGGGCCCGGGAGGATCTTCAAATTCTCCCTCTCCCTCCCTCCAAGCTACGCTTCTGTGAAAAAA